>WITN01001174.1:0-23665 GCA_015025155.1 Lactarius quietus
TCCAAGCCTTTGTCACAGCCCCTGTCCTTGCTCTCCCTGACCATAGTAAACCCTTCCGACTCATCACCGATGCCAGTGACTTCGCCACAGGAGCCATTCTTGAACAACCTGATGCCTTGAACTGATGGCACCCTGTTGCGTACCATTCCAAGTCCTTACAACCAGCGGAGCGGAATTATGAAATCCATGATAAGAACTCCTTGCCATTATCTGGCATTGGATTTTTCATCATTACCTTGAAGGTCATGATGATAACCTTGAAATCTGGTCCGACCATGGCAATTTGGTTTATTTTGCCACCAAGCAGAAGCTCACAGTCGTCAAGCCATTGGGCTTTATTCCTTTCACGTTTCAAGTCACCATCATTCACAAGCCAGCGTACAAATAAGTCAGATGCACTGTCCAGGCATCCAGACCTTAAAGAGGATAGCAACTGAAAATGATTGCATACCTAACTAGACACCAAGTTTTTTGCAATTCACGCAACCTGCCCTACAGCAGTCACAGTTTAGGAGATACAACCCTAGGCCAAAGAATCAAGTCAAGCCAGGAATACGACAAAGACATCAGCATCGCCATAGAAGCTATCTTAAAGAATGGCCCAAGATCTATTGTTAAAGGCCTAGAAGAATGGAACCTAGAGGATGGAATCATTCTGTTCAAAGGACAAGTCTCTGTCCCAAAAGATGATGCACTTCGAAGAGACATTGTCAAGAGATATCACAACCATGTAGCCACAGGACATCCAGGAAGATGGAAGACCTATGAAATAGTATCAAGAGAATTCTGGTGGCCAGGAATATCCACCTTTGTCAAGAGTTATGTGGGCGGATGTGCCACATGTCAGGCAACTAAGATCAAGCCAAGGACTCAAGTACCCCTACTACCAAATCAAATACCCACAGACGTATGGGGAGTTATCACCATGGATTTCATCACAGACCTCCCTACCTCCCAAGGATATGACTCCCTGTTTGTGGTGGTAGATCGCCTCAGTAAAGCCACCATTGTCACCCCTTGCAAAAAACCATCACTGCCGAAGAAACATCCAAGTTGTATATGAAGAATGTCTGGAGATGAACTGGACTACCATGCCAAGTTATCTCTGATAGAGGACCCCAATTTGCCTCTAAAGTCATGCAAGAAGTCTGGGAACGATTGGGAGTCAAGTCCACCATGTCCACAGCCTTCCACCCTCAAACAGATGGCAAAACAGAAAGAGTCAACCAGGAATTGGAACAGTATCTCTGTGTTTTTTGTAACTTCCAGCAAGACAATTGGGTAGAACTAATACCCTTTATGGAGTTTGCCCACAATGCTTGCCAACACAGTGCCACAGGAAGATCCCCCTTTGAAGTCTGGTACAGATTCAAACCAGAGTTCATTCCCCCAGTAAACTTCACCACCAAGATTCCCACAGTAGAGGAACGCCTTTGCACCCTAGACCAAGTACGATCTGAAGTCACAGCAGCACTGAAAGTAGCTGCAGAAGTCATGAAGAGGTCTAGAGTGCCCATTGCTTCACATGTATTCAAACCAGGAGATCTAGTCTGGTTAGAAGGAACCAATGTTCACACCACACAGCCTAAGGCTAAATTAGCCCCCAGATGCCATGGTCCATTCAAAGTACTATCTACATGGGGAGTTAATTGCAAACTCCAATTACCCAAGTCATGGCAAATCCACCCAGTCTTCCATAGTTCACTGATATCACCATACAAAGAAACCCCTGCGCATGGACCTAACTTCACCAGACCTCCTCTAGATATAGTTCAAGGAGAAGAGGAACACTATGAGGTTGAAGCAGTACTCCAGCCCAAAGTATCACCCAACAAGAAAGGGATCTTGTACCTCCTCAAGTGGAAAGGCTACCCAAGCTCTGAAAACTCCTGGCTCCCTGCATCACAAATGAAGCATGCATCACTCCTAGTCCAACAGTTTCACACCAGAAACCCCTCTGCACCTCGACCCAGTAACCTTAGAGTGCTGATGGCACAGCACAGTCCTAAAGAGGGGATACTGTCACGAACCTATACCTCAGTCCATGACAAACCCATGAACCTCAAGAGTGTGCAAGGGAACATGCACACAAAACCTGGGAAGCAGGGTATTGGCCTAGTAGAACTAGCCAAGACAATGCACGTGAAAGGATTGGATAATCCTCACCTTCCTATTCAAGAAAGGTCTGGTCCAGAACCAGGACTTACCAAGCAAAAGGTCAGATGACCTCACATGACTTGTTTGTTGATCAATCAACAAAAGATCGTTGATTGATAAACAAAGTCCGTTGATCTGTAAACAAGATTGTTGATCAATCACCTGATGAGCGGAGCTTGTCAGGGATTAATGCCATTGGACAATATACTTAGAAACCTTCCAGCACATTCCATGCTATCTTTAGAATCCTTCTAGAGTATTCCATGGGCCCACCCATGGATCGGAGTTGGGCCTCCCCTAAAGTACGCACAGACCATGTATTCAGGTATATAAGCTGGAGCAATGTAACAGACTGTCCCTCAGACTGTCCACTTGCGACATCCCCACTTGTACCATTCCTGTCTACTGTGCAGCTTCCCATCATTGGGTTGTTCCACATCCTTGCCTTGCTACTTGTGGTCCATTGTCTTCTCTCCCTGTTCGATTCCCTTGTTGGTTTGACGTTAGCCACCCTGTTCCTCATGATCCTTGGTCTCTCTGTTGCGTATAAACAGTGAGACATTCATCACATCCATTATATTGGCTAGATGCACAATCTATTGAAGTAGAAGCACAGTCGGCAGAAATGTCTCTGATCTACAAAGTAGATTATGACCTTATGCATCGTCACCTTGGACACCCATCCAAAGAGGTTTTAAGACATGCTAAGGATTATACAAAGGGTTTTCCCGATGGAATTACAATTCCTACCACTGACGGTATTTGTCCAGGATGTGTGCAAGGCAAAATGCCTGCAGCTTCTCATCCACCATCTGATACTAGGGCTAAATCTCCTTTTAGTCATGTTCATTCCGATCTAAAAAGCTTCCCTATACCATCATACCATAAATATAAGTATTTTATTGTCTTCTTAGACAATTATACTTCATATGCATGGGTATCTGTTACGCTCAGACCCTGCTCAAGCTGCCAAGACACAGAGACAGCACAAGTGTCTGCATGAACACTGGAAGAATTGCCAAGATTACCCAGAAGCGCATACCTGGGAGTCACGTGCAAAGGAAGACATCGAAGAAGAAGAGGCCGTACGAGCACTCGTAGCGGCAGAAGACGACAGCTACCTCGCTTATGACGAGGCGTGCAAGGTCCGCCAGTTCGTGAGTAACTTAATAACTCGCGGAAGTACCCCAGATACTGGCAGGACGATTACTACAGGACGAATGAGGGTCACGTGACATGGTCATGTGAGGGAACCCCCGGGTCACGGGATCTGACCTAAGCAATAAGTCAGGGGGGCGCGAAGGATGGAAATGTCCCAGGTCACAGTACGTATCTGGCCTAACCCATAACTCAAGGGACGTTGGAAGAAGCCATGGAATTGGCGGAAGACAGTTGTGTCCTAAAGACGACCAACGACGACAAACAACGATTGTGTGGTGTAAGACCAGCGACCTGACGCTGCCGATATCAGCGGGCCGTGGCTGCCGTTGGGACGCACTCCAGCGGGCCGGGTTTGATCCCCTTTCGGGAAAGTGTTCAAGATGGATTAGTCCAGGGAGCGCCTGTGTTAGCGCCGGAGCCATTGCTTATTGATGCAGTATTATTGGCTGACTGATGTTTCCCCTATACTTATCATTATGATTACTGATTGCTTAGTGTCGCTTCGTCGCGCACTTACTCATGCTTTGTGATGCTTGGACATTCACTTACTCATTCGCTTATTGATGTGTGAGTCATCCTTTGTGATCTTACTCATACTATATGTGTCGGCTTCATATCTTGATGGACATTTACTATAAATACGATAACAAGCTGCTCTCTAGTTCGCTAGCTTAGTTGTCTTGGAACCCACCTGTATTACTCTCAGGGAATTCAGACAGTCTTATAGCAGAGTCATCATTCTTTGTGACTATCTTCTTGCCAACTTAAGTGTTAGGCGTTGCCACCTTGAAAACGAACCTCAAGCTAGGCGGTACAAGGGGACCTTATTGGTTATTCGCCCTTTACAAGTCATTCAAGTCGTTCCTGAGTTCAGAAGCCATGCGCTTTGCTCAGAGTTGAAGCAAGGAAGACCCATCGGATCCAAGTCGGATCAACGTTCAGTGGGAACGTAACAGTATCACTGTTACACAACAAAGCTTCGGCAATTGGTGCGCTTAAACAATGGTTAGCGTTAATTAAAAATCAATTTAACACTACCATAAAAGAGTGGATGTCCGATGCTGGCGGTGAATACAAATCAGATGTGTTCCTTAAAACTTTAAAGGATGACAGCATTACAGTGCTACAAAGCGTACCTCACACACCACAACAGAACGGGCATGCTGAACGTTTTATGCGCACAATTATGGACAAAGCACAGTCAATATGACTTGATGCTTGTATACCACAGTCTTGGTGGGAATTTGCAGTATTACATGCTGTACATTGTTATAATAGAACACCTATGAGTCGCCTTAAATGGCAAACACCATATTTTCTATTAAACAATGAAATTCCAGACATTTCACATCTCAGAGTGTTTGGATGCGGTTCTTATGTGCACATCCCAGAAGCTCGGCATATAAACAAATTATCTCCCAAAAGCGAGCTTATGATCTACTTAGGTAGACCTTCTGGAATGAAAGGCGATGCCTTTATGGGTCATCATAATACCGTATTCTATTCAGACAAAGCTCTATTTGATGAAATGTTATTCCCAAATTGTACTACTGGACCTAAAGATGGTAGAACAAGGGGAACAACCCAATTGAATAAGCCACCATCTAATCAACCACCCATTGATGCATCTGAAGACACCACTCCTGGTGATCTTGACTCACCACTTCCTGAGCTTCTCAAAGGGAGACGTGCTCGACAACCTGATGGGGTTGATCAGGTTCCAGATGAACCTGAGGCTGCTGTTCAGCCTGACAAGCCACAAGCTCTGCCTTCCATACCAGATCCTGTACCTCCTCTGTTTGAGCCAAGGAGATCTGGACATTTGAGGAAAACAACTACTCTTCCTGAAAATGTCTATGGAGATGAACCTCCTAGTAAAACACTAGCAGATATTGAGCAAAGTTGTACTTGGCAAAAACTGGTAACGAACCAGCCGGGTAGCTCTCAGCAGCATTCACGCCAAGATCAGCCAATTCCAGGAGGAATTCCTGAGCAAATCAAGCCTGATCCTCCAAGCACAAAGAGTGACTCTTCGCATGACTCAGAGGATGAAGTAGATCAGCAGTTGCTGACCTGCCTTGCTCAGGAAGGGGGAGTCAAATTCCTGGATCTATTGCTTGCCAAAGAAATTTCACCACTAGATCTGGAATCACCTGATACCTCCAATATTCGGGAATGGACCTTTAGGGACATTCTAAACATGCCAAGTGATATACAGGAGGAGTAGCGTAAAGCGTGTTGTGAAGAGTTAGAGTCTCTTCACAAATGCAAAGTTTTTGAACTAGTTGACCTGCCAAAAGGCAGAAAGGTCATTAAGAATCGATGGGTATTTGACTTAAAGTCAGATGGCTGGAAGAAAGCCAGGCTTGTAGCCAAAGGCTTCTCTCAGGTTGAAGGCATTGATTATGATGAAATATTCTCACCCATGGTATGGTTTGAGACTGTTTGGATGATGTTAGCGCTTGCAGCATTAAAAGATTGACACATCTCCGGATTAGACGTCAAAACAGCCATCCTATATGGTGAACTCGATGAGGAACTATATATGGAACAACCTGAAGGATTTAAAAACCCTGCCAGAAAAATAAAGTGATGTGTTTAAAGTGTGCTATATATGGACTAAAACAAGCTGCTTTAGCATGGTGGAAAGCACTTGATAAATCCATGGCTATGCTAGGATGCACACACTTACTATCAGACTCTGGTTTATTTGTTAACGCAGATAAAACCATTGTAGTGATAGTATATGTTGATGATGTTCTATTCTTTGGAAAGAACAAATCAGACATTAGTTCTCTAAAGGAACACTTTATGAAAATCTGGGAATGTCGTGACCTTGGTGATTGTAACGTGCAAGCTGCACGTGAGCCTGACGTAGGCAACGTGGGGTGAACGCGGTGACTTAGCAAATCCTAGACTCAGGCACAGAGGCCGAGTTACGTCTCAACACACGAAGGTGGAGTCTCGTGATCTCTTGTGGATCAGAACCTCAACGCACGAAGGCGGAGCTCAAAGTATTCAGGCACGAAGGCCAAGGTTTTAGCGTCGAAGTGATACAGATGAGGGCCGTATGCCCAAAGCGTGGAACAGAAGAGAGAGGCCTTGGATACAACACGAAGCGAAGATAACAAGAAGCTCAAGCTGCAGAATACAAACCATTCTGCAGCCCTATAAGTACCAATCTAATACACGACCGCTTTTGCTTACATAATCATACATGCTGACACATCCTGACTAAAACCTACTACGATCGTCCTAGTAATTCATAAGAGATGACTCATGTTTACTAAACGATGAGTCATGTGACTAATGAGCGACTCGTCATCGTTAGCCACCCTTGGTAATCGTACATTAGTGATCCATCGTAAGAAGCCCTTGCTCAAACCATAACAGTGATACCCAAGAGTTCTTATGCATGCGCATTATTAAATCCAAGGGTCGAATCCTTGTTGATCAAGTAGACTATCTACATAAAGTGCTGCAGCATTTTAAACTCACAAACACAAAAGCGGTCCCCACACCGCTACCTGAAGGGTATCAACCAGTACCCAATAAAGGTTCACCAGACCCAGAAATTTGCATGTCATTCCAACATGTGATAGGATCACTCCTATACATTATGATTGGAACACGACCAGATATTGCCTATGCAGTGACGAAACTCGGGCAGTATGCTGCAAACCCCACACAAGACCATTTAAATAGTGCACTATATATTTGCCGCTATCTTATTGGTACTTCTAGTTATGCTTTAGTCTTTAATGGCAAAAGCGATGGGAGCTTATTAGCATATGCGGACTCTGATTGGGCTTCTGACCCAACAACAAGAAAGTCTACTACAGGCTACTTAGTTAAATTAGCTAATGGAGTATTCTGTTGGAATTCCAGAGTGCAGAAGTCAATTGCGCTGTCTTCCACAGAAGCAGAATACATGTCTATATCAGATATGAGTAGACAGTTGGTCTGGATTCGATCTCTCTTTGAAGAGATTGGAATATCCTTAGAACCAATTCCATTATGTGGAGACAATCAAGGCTCCATATTCCTTGCTTCTAATCCTGTACAGGAAAAGTGAATAAAACATATAGACCTACGCTACCACTACATTCGTGAGGTCATTCGCTTAAAGAAGATTGAACTATTGTTCATTGAAGGAGCCGAGAATCCCACTGATTTATTTACTAAGAATCTGTGATGCATAAAGTTTCTTAAATTTAGGGAACAACTAGGACTTGAGTTTTACTCATCCTAGATAGAGAACAAAATTGTCACATAGATCTCAGAAGAGCCTGACATTCAGATGGCATGCCTATGCATCTGAGTCAGACCCAATGATTTTAGAAGATGTGTCGAGTAATGCCTTTGCATGACACACTCGCCGAGAAGTGGAAAAGATCAAGCTTTACCAAAAGTTCAGCCTCAGTCTGAATCTTCTTCACACAGCTCTTTCTCTCTCAACACCGATGACATGATGAAGGAATATGACCTTCGAGTAATACACAAATGATCCCTTGATTGCTGTCATCAATAGTTTCTCAACTGTACTATATTACTTTGCTCAGTACATACATGATATACTTAGCAAGGGGGGTGTTGAAATGTAATAAGTACATACATATCTTATCTATAGCAGTTACGACATTACAGTAGTATCGTACATATGATTACCATACTAGGGTACTCTGTTATGCACAAAGTGGGTGCAACTCCAATATGGAGGGCGCAAGTATTATCAGTATCACACGTGGTGATATTGAAGACTTCTGGGGTGTTTCACATCAGGTGTCACTGAAAATGCGATATTGTGGACACCTTTACTCATCACTTATCGCGTAATGGACATGGTGGGACCATAGGGACCAGTTCTCCTATAAATGAGGGGAGTAGACCCCCTCTAAGAATATAAGTCGTTCACTCTACGCACACTTGAGCTATACACTCTACAAATCTCTCTACCAGTCTCAACACCTTTACAAGGTGAGACTCCATAACTCTGTTAGCTGTGCTGGTTGCTGCGCAACAATAGGCACCAATGCCTTTACCTCAATCAACAGCCATTTAGGATGGGTGCAATCACACTGCGATGATCTTGAATCACTCATTGTTACGGTATGGTTTCAGACTGATCATGTGATCATGCATCAATGCTACTAATGTACGATTACTATGGATGACTGATGATGACAAGTCGCTCATCAGTCATATGACTCATTGATTAACAATCATGAGTCATCATTTACAAATTCCAAGGATGATTGTAGTAGGTTTTAGTCAGGATGTGTCAGCATGTATGGTTACATAAGTGAAAGTGGTTGTGTAGTAGTTTGGTACTTAAGAAGCTGCAGAATGGCTTGTATTCTGCAGCTTGGACTTCTTGTTACTCTTTCAGCTTCATTGTATCCAAGGCTCTTCTCTCTATTCCACACTGTGGGCATTCGGCCCTTGTCTGTACTGCATCAAACAACCTACTTCAGCCTTTGTGCCTGAATACTCTGAGATCTGCCTTTGAGCATTAACATAAGATCCACATGGGATCATGAGACTCTGCCTTTGTGCATTGAGATGATACTCAGCCATAGCACTTGAGTCCAAACCTTGCTAAGTCACTGCGTTCACCTTACATTGCTTAAGTGTTACGCTCAGACCCTGCTCAAACTGCCACAACCCACAGACAGCGCAAGTATCTGCATGAACACTGGAAGAATTGCCATGATTACCCAGAGGTGCATACCTGGGAGGCACGTGATCAAAAGGACATCGAAGAAGAAGAGGCCGTACGCGCACTCGTAGCAGCAGAAGACGACAGCTACCTCACTTATGACGAGGCGTGCAGAGTCCGCCAGCTCGTGAGTAACCTGATAACTCACGGTAGAACCTCAGATGCTGGCAGGAAGGTCATTACAGGATGAATGAGGGTCACGTGACACGGTCATGTGATCAACCCCCAGGTCACAGGATCTGACCTAAGCAATAAGTCAGGGGGGCGTGCAGAAGGATTGTCCCAGGTCACAGTACGTATCTGACCTAACCCATAACTCAGGGGACGTTGGAAGAAGCCATGGAATTGGCGGAAGACAGTTGTGTCCCGAAGACGACCAACGATGACAAATAGCGATTGTGTGGTGTAAGACCAGCAACCTGAGGCTGCCAATATCAGCGGGCCGTGGCTGCCGTTGGGACGCACTCCAGCAGGCCGGGTTTGATCCCCTTTCGGGTATGTGTTCAAGATGGATTAGTCCAAGGAGCGCCTGTGTTAGCGCCGAGCCATTGCTTATTGATGCATTATTATTGGCTGACTGTTGTGGATGACATTTCCCCTTATGCTTACCATTGTGATTACTGATTGCCTAGTGTCGCTTAGTCGCGCACTTACTCATGCCTTGTGATGCTTGGACATTCACTTACTCATTCACTTACTGATGTGATTAGACATTCGCTTATTGATGTGTGAGTCATCCTTTGTGATCTTTACTCATACTATATGTGTCGGCTTCATCTCTTGATGGACACTTACTATAAATACTATACAAGTTGCGCTATGGTTCGCTAGCTTAGTTGTCTTGAAATCCACCTGTACTCTTCTCAGGAAGTTCAGAAAGTCTTATAGCAGAGTCATTTTTCTTTGTGACTATCTTGTTGCCAACTTAAGTGTTAGGCGTTGCCACCTTGTAACGAACCTCAAGCTAGGCGGTATTAGGGGACCTTATTGGTTAT
Organism: Lactarius quietus; assembly: GCA_015025155.1. Taxonomy (NCBI): domain Eukaryota; kingdom Fungi; phylum Basidiomycota; class Agaricomycetes; order Russulales; family Russulaceae; genus Lactarius; species Lactarius quietus. The sequence goes on from WITN01001174.1 coordinate 10,033, forward strand.
TCGCCCTTTACAAGTCATTCAAGTCGTTCCTGAGTTCAGAAGCCGTGCGCTTTGCTCAGAGTTGAAGCAAGGAAGACCCATTGGATCCAAGTTGGATCAACGTTCAGTGGAAACGTTACATTAAGTCAGGCTCATGTGCAGTCCACACATTACATTAAGTCCAAGCTCTACTCACATCGAATGCCATGGCGACAGTTACCACCAAGGACAATTGGGAGTTCCAACCATATCAAATTGAATCAAGAAACTGCAACACCCCCACTTGCTACATTGTCAGGCGAATCAGGCGGAGGCTAGTACCAAATATCAGCAGGACTGACAAACAAAACACAGGATACTACACAGAGGCAGTGACTGCACAGAGGTATCATCCCGTTGTCTTTAACTGAGAAAACTGTTGCTGGGTCAAACTCAGGTGGAGCACCAGCCAAGGAATCTTTGAAGCAGCAAGACTGTAACGTTTCTACCAAACATTGTTCCGACTTGGAACTCTTGATGGCCTTGAACCAATAACAGACCGACAGCAGTTGAATAACTATGGCCAAACACGAGAGACGAACCAAAGGGCAAGGGCTTCGCCTTATACTGGAAGGATACAACAGGGATCTTCAAGAGATGAGAGGACAGACCACACAAGGATCAACAAGATGAGAGGAACAAGCAAACTAGCCAACACTTCAATTGTTCTCAAGTAGACCCAAGGTAGACTTTAAGACAACGAAGATAAGGTCTCGTCTATCAAGACAGAGCACCTTATATACACTACAGGGCTGACTCCTAATCTGAGTCCCAAACAATAACAGGTATCGTACCATATTGTATCGTCCAATCAGCTATCAGGGATAACGACCCAAGCAACATACAGTACATGAGGCATAAGGCCCCACTATGAGTCAGAGATAACAAAGTATATGACTCACTATCGTCCAATGATCGTCCGGCGCAACATCAGCGCATGATAAGTACAGCCATCAGGCAACATCAGAATGTTCCAATCAGAAAGAACCTAAACAGGACAGAGCCTAACCATGTTGGGAATCCCGCATCCAACTATACCCTCTCAGGAATTATATCTTGACCTGAGGCAATCGCTGTTCCCCCGTGACTTATCCTTTAGACCAGATCCACGTGGTCTGGGGGTTGCTGATCACATGACTAATCATGTGACTCAGACTTACACAGTCCTAAACGAACGATATCGCCAGTGTTGTTGTCCACAATGAAATGATCTTCAGTACTCAACATTCGCGCGACCTCATATGTCTCATCTGCATCTAATCTCAGAGACTCTTCATCTTCTTCTTCAGTGAACCGCACTTCAGGGGGGTCTTCAGCCTTCACAGGCAATGCAAATTGTACTTTCATTGGCTTGGTGACACCACTGGCCATGACACGTGATCCGCACGTGACAAAGACCCACAGGAGACGACCTGAACATTAACATCCCACTACAAGATGCATTACCAGTCGACCAACAAGGACCAATCGACGGTGAAGAGGACCAAGAACTCACCTCAGAACCACCACCAACTGAGCTCCAGCTAAGAGTGCAAACCCCTGCAGCAACCAGTGATACCAGCAAATGTCTGCTAACAGCAACCGAAGCATCTGTGGAACCAGAAAGCATAGCAGTGCACTCACCAGAAGTAGACGCACTTGCTGCACTCACAGCTGAGTTACACATTCCAGAACCAATATCAATCAGAGGAATACCATTCATGGCAACACAGACGGAAGTGTCACCACCTCGACTTGTCATCAATGAGCACATGGGACACATACAGCAACTGGCCCCAGAAGACATGCAAGCAGCACACTGTGCCATGGGACCAGACATCCCAGATGCACCAAGTAACCAGAATGAACCAGACATGTTCCATGAATTCAGAATCAACCACGGAAGAAGGGAACCCTTGCCAAACAATAGACAATCCCCACCTAGGAGGGGAGGACCACCAGCGGGAGGACCACCTGATGGTGGATGGCTGCATCAGGGAGGCAGAGGAGGACCACCAGGAGGGGGTGGACCACACTATGCAGCAGCATTTAACACCCCTCAAGGAGGAGGCAACAACAAAATCATAGGCAACCTGCCACCAACATTCACCAGGTCCAGGGCCCAAGCAGAAGCCTTTATCCTCCAGTGGGAAGTATACACTGGAGTCAATGCCAACCACTCAGCAATGAGGAACAAGTATCAAAAAGCTATGTTGTTCCTCACATACATTCAGGGAAATGCGGTTAACCAATGGGTTATGTCCACTAGCTGCTGGCTTATAAACGAAGTTGCCACTGGCACCAATCAATTCGATGACAGGCTGTGGGAAAACTTGCTCCATGCCTTCAGAAGACAGTTTGGCGACGTCCTCAGCAAGGAGCGCACCCAAGCCCAGCTTGATGCTGGCATCCACATGAAAGATGAGAAGATTGATGACTACATCACCCTCTTCGAGCAACTCACCCACCATGCTAGCTACAATATCAACACTGAGCAAACCCTCAAGTACTTCACCAAGGGCCTCCCAAGGGCTCTCTATGAGACAATGTATCAACATGACAATCCTCACAATTATGAAGAATGGAGGGTATCAGTGCTGAAGAGACAACAAAAGTGGATCCACATGTGGACAGTCCGAGGCAACCTGGATGCCTTTAAGCCAGGACAAACGCAAGGAGGAGCCCTAGCTAAGTTACTAGCACCTCTTCAGAATGATGACAGAATGGACACTTCTGCAGATTGAGTACATGGATGACTCGCAGGAGCTGAAGATGTCCTCAGCAACTATGGACACAATGACAACCTGCCACATCCATCATACCCACCGCACAGAGGATTTCTTCAGAGAGGTGTGAATTCAAGTGCAACACTAGCCAAATACAATGCCACAACTGTCAGAAGATGGGACACTTCAGCTGCGATTGCAGGCAGCCACAACACCCCTGTGGAGTCCAAACACAAGCCACAGAAACTGCGCCTACTAAAGAAGAAAAGGCAGCAGAATGGCTATGAGTAACCAGCAAGGAAGAGGATGTGAAGGATTTGGTCCTGCAGCAGTTGATGGGGCAGGATTTTGCAAGCACCTGAACCTGACGGCCTGGGTGAGGGCAATTCATTGTAACTCTGTGTATATTATGCACTACCGATCTATGCAAGTACCAGTTTCAATTCACACAAGTTACAATATGGCCGATGTAAAAGCATTGGTGGACTCTGGAGCCACCAACAACTTCATCCACCCAAACTTCATCAAACAGATGGGGCTAGGACAGCGGGCCTTAGATAAGCCCAAAACCATTTATATCATCAATGATACCACTAACAAAGCCAGTCAGATCACTCACTATCTGACGCTTAATGTGGAGACAGGAGGAACAAAACAAGAAATGTGCTTCCTTGTCACAGACATAGGCAAAGAAGATGTGTTACTAGGATACCCATGGTTAGCCACCTATGAACCAGGGTTCAGTTGGTGCCATGCGACTATAGATGAGAAGCAACTCCCTGTTGTACAGATAGCAACTGACGTCTTAGGAGTTAGCACAAAAGCTATAAAGCAAACAGTTACTTCAGAGGTTGAAGGAACTCTTTTATTACATAGTAACACACCTATAAAGCAAACAGTTCTATACTAGAGTGTGAGTAAAGGTGTAATGCCTGACGAGGCCCGAGCCTGACTTAGGCTGATTGATACGTGGTGATGAAACGGGATGACTCAGCAATGACGTGTCTACGCTCGAAGGCGAGACTATATGAGGACACTAGTATGTGCCTCCCTAAGTGTTCGACTTGTGTTGGATGACTGGCGATTCCACAGAGAGTGAAAGAGAAGAGACCGCCTGATGATTCTGGAAGGTACAAAAGTGTCAAGCTGTCGACCACATCAGTCGACAGCTGCCTTATAACTGATACTGAGCAGCACGCCTTCGTCAGCGATACTGCCACTACTACTAATGCTCAGTAATCGTCCACTAAGCTTATGAGTAATCGTACACCTCATATGAGTAATAACTAAGCCCCGCTTGGTAAGTTTCAGGAGCGACTCGTCATCCTGCTTACCCATTAACCGACGAGCGAATCGTAACATCACCACCTTTACAAGGGTGAGCACCCACGCTCCACTACCCAATTAGTCACCATGGTCAGTCCGACATCTGTCTCGTGTTTGTCCCTTACTCTCCTGAGAGCATGTGCTCGCCCCAACCGTGCTGCGGAGTGATGCAGGCGATCGATGTGTATGAAGATGTCACCTTCGAGTTTCTTTATCGCCGCTTCCAACTCCTTGATGACTTCCGAGGATGTGTGGTAGCATCTTACTTCAGCCCGGAGGGAAATGTCCCCCAGTCGAGCAAGAGCCTCGTCAACCTGGCGCTTTCCCTGGAAGTCAGAGTGGAAATACTGCAGCTCTTCACGGGTGTACTCAGCTGCTGGCCCCATGTCTCTGCACAGTTCCGTGTGGATGTCGGCTCTGTATATCGGCGCGTATCTCCCCATCGTCCCAAACACCTCTGGATTGTCCAACATCCTCACCCTCACATACTTGGTGGGGGTTCTGCGACCCTCATGTTCAATGACCATCGGGACCCAATTCATCCCCTTGTTGAGGATGAATCCACTGGGGGTAGGCGATAGGGGATGGATAGGGCGCCTCTGTAGCGTTATCACCTAACGCTGGCCTGACTTAGGCGACTTTGTATAGGTGTGACAAGAAGATAATACGTAGCAACTTGCGAATACACCAAATCAACAAAGATATTGGGTATTAGAGATAATCACGAGGGACGGAGTCCACAAGGATGAAAGGCAAATGATGATCACTTAGTACCCAAGGTACTAGTATACACGAAGAGAAGTGATAATTTGAGAAGACCAAGCTGGAGAGCTATGGTCCAGTAATAGAGTCGTTATATACAGCTACGCGCTGGCTTTAAAGCGCAGCTGGAATAGTAAACCCTAGTATCGTTATACTAGTATCGAGTCATCTGTCCATTCTAATAATACATGAAACACCGGTGATCCCAAGTACCGGCGACGCGTAAGTGTCCATGACTAATGTGTGCTTACTATCGTAGTCATAACCGATTAGTAAGTAATCTGAAATCACCGAATACACATCATCCTTCAGAGTCAGCGACAAAACCCTGTCAACGTGACATTACCCCCTTTTCAGGTTGAATGACCTCGTTCAAAAACCCAAGGAATAACTGTAGTATTCCGACATACCTCCACCTCTTTATCCATAACTCTTTGAAGCGCATTGGCTTCTTCAAGCCGACGAACACACTTGCGCTTTTCGTTGCCTATCACGTACTGCTCATTTTCAAGAGCTGTAATTGCTGCGTGAAGGTCGTCGTAACGCTGTGATACATGGCAATAATGCGAGATCTCGGCACTCAGCGTACGATCAGGAATCTCGGCAATGGCCAGATCGACCCATTGACGACCTCCGAAATTGTTATGCAGATAGCGCAACTGATTGTGCATGTAATCACATGCTTCAGCGTCGAAATCGGGGGCGGCATGCACATCACCTTGTTGGATCTCCCCTCCCTTCTTCATGCATCCGAAAACAATGGGGTTGTTGCCAGGTTTCAAATGGACGTACTTGGCGATGGTGTGATGTCCGTCGACGATCATATGGAAGGGAATGAACTGCGGAGGAATGTTTAGTTCGAATCCATCCGGGGCTTCGGCCTTGTCCTTAGCCTTTTGTCGTTCAACATTGGTGGGGTGTCCATGGTAGTCTGGGAAGAGAGGGCTTCCTTTTGCTGTTGCCATACCTCCTCAACGTCCTCGGCGAGTGGATGGCGTAGTAGATGATACCCCTTCATTCTCGGGTCTCGAAACCGCCGAGGGATCTTCGTTCTCTTTGTCAGAGTCGTCTTCTTGTTGACGGAGGATGGAACGGGTGTGAACACCCCATGAGGTGGCGGGATCGAGGATGACTCTGGGGGGAAAGTCGACATTGATATATCGAGGCGTTGGTGGTGGATGGATGAAGGGAATCTTGTCGTTACAGACGCATTCATGGACGAGTCGTCCGCAGTCGTAGTGGATGTGGGAGTCAAGGTGGCCTGGACATGACAGGGCGGATTTCTTACAAGTCCCACAAACTCAGACCACGTCACTGATGTCGGAGACGCTTGGAACCTTGATAAGTGTTTGTGCAATAAGGAGACTCTGGCGTTCAGGAGTTGCTCCCTCCACCATTTTCTCTGCATCTTTCTCCAATCCTCCAGTGTCGTATCTGCGTACATCAGAGGCTTCGGGGATGAAATTTCTGGGTCCAATACATCTGAAGGCGGCCGCGACATCAGCAGCAGATGGCTCGACTTCTTCGATAGTTGAGGTGGTAGAAGAGAGGGAGGAGAGGATGTGTTCATTGTTGAGAGAGGAAGGAGTGCTCATAGTAGTTCAAAGAAAGAACTGATGAGCTTCTTCGCTAGGAGTGGGGACATTTATATATGCTGACGACGGAGTTCGAAGATGTTGAAACTCAGCTATTGCTTGTGGAGCATATATGTCAGTGGCGTTGACCCACTGGTTCTCCGAGTCTGGATACCCCTTCCATTTGATCAGATATTGTTTGCGCCTTCCTCTGCCAAAGTGCCGTTGATCTAGAACCTTCTCGACTTCGTATTCTTCTTCTCCATCGATTAATTCAGGGGGAGGTCTTGGGAAATTTGGTCCGTGAAAGGAAGTTTCTCGATAGGGGGTGAGAAGATCGATATGAAACACGTTGTGAATGCTCCATTGTGTGGGAAGTTCCAGTCTATAATTAACTGGAGACATCACCTGATTGACTTTGAAAGGTCCATGTCACTTGGGCGCAAGTTTGGCGCTAGGTTGGTGAGTTCTCAGGTGACGTCCTTCTAGCCATACAAGGTCTCCAATTCTAAATTTGGGTGTATCTTTGTGCTTGACCCATGATTTTTGTGCCTTGATGATTTGTTGTTGGGTGTGCGCTCGTGCCTGTTTGAATTGGTCAAGCCACAATGCCACTTGGGGTAAAGGGGTTGGAGTTGTTTTCCAATCAGCACGTGGATGATGTCCCGTTAAGAGAAAGAACGGAGACTGCCCTGTTGCCTCATTTGGCCAGTTATTGTGTGTGAACTCTGCCAGGGGTAAATACAGCGCCCAGTTATCTTGCCGCTCGTTCACCCAGAAGCAGAGATATTGTTCTAGCCATTGGTTTGTTCGTTCTGACTGACCGTCAGTACGAGGATGATAGGCCGTAGATATATTTTGTGTGACTCCCAATTGTTTGCAAAGTTCTCGGGTGAACTTGGATGCAAATCGGGGATCTCGATCACTGATTATTTTGGTGGGGAGTCCGTATCTGACGAACACATGTTTGAGGTACAGCATTGCAACTTCTTCCACATTGATCTCTTCTTTGCATGGGATAAAGATGGATGCCTTGGTGCAATCGTGATCAGTGATTGTGAGGATAGAATCATATCCTTCTGACACTGGTAATTTAGTGATGAAGTCAAGTGGATTGTTTCGAATGGCATCGCTTCTGGCTTCAGGTAGATGGGTTGTAGTGGGGCTCTAATTGGTCGATTGTTGACTTTGTGCTGTTGACAGTCCGCGCATCCTTGTACATACGCGGTAACATCTGGTCTAGTGTTGGCCACCAATAGTTTCGTTCCACTAGTTTGATCATTTTGTTGATACCTGGGTGTCCATATACTGGTGGTTCATGGTGAGCCTCTGCGATCGTTCGTCTTTCTTTACTTCCCTTGGTTACCACTCGTCTTCCTTATTTATACCACACTCCATTTACCTTTTTCAAATTGTGGGGATCTACCCATGGCGTAGGATTGTTTCATCCTGTGCGTCGCTGGGGTTGACTGGAGTCATATCTTGTACCATTAAAACGCCTTGAGGGTGATTGGGCATTCCCGTTCTTTGCGTGGTCATGTTCTGGATGAACACGTGATTGGGTAATACTGTTACATTTTCATTGTCCTCTTCTCCTTGGTCGTAATCTGGTCACCTTGATAGTGCATCTGCACGGCCATTTGCAGTCCCTTTGATGTGATGAATTTCTAGATCGTATTCTGACAGTTCAAGTACTTCCCTAGCCACTCATCTACTGATCTTTTGTGGTTCTCTCCAGTATTTCAGGTTCATGTGGTCGGAGAAGACTTTGATTTTGTGTGGGGATCCAGCTAAGAGTGGTCTCCAATGGCGAAGTGCTTTGACTATAGCCAGTAATTCCAGATCGTAGATGTCATAGTTGCGTTCTGCTGCATTCAATGTTGCAGAATAGTATCCTATGGGATGTCTTTTGCCATCAGATTTCTTTTGGAGTAGCACAGCTCCCACCACGAAACCCGACGCGTCTACTTCCAATTCGAATTGATCTTGTAGAACTGGGTGTGTTAGCACCGGTTCACTTGTTACTCGTGTTTCAGCATTTCGAATGCGTCTTGTTGTTGCGGTCCCCAACTCCATTCGCTGTCTTCTTTGTGAGTTGTTTAGAGGTTTGGCGATCACGCAAATCCTCTGATAAAAAGGCGATAAAAATTGCAAAAACCAGAAAAGATTGTACGTCCTTGACTTTGGTTGGTGTTGGCCAGTCCTTGATGCCTGCGATTTTGATAGGATCCATGCGTGTTACCCCCTTTTCAAGGATTACCCCCAGGTAATCAAGAGACGCAGCATGGAAGGTGCATTTCTCTGGTTTGAAGTAGAGATCATACTGTTGTGCCACTTGAAGTACATCTTTGACTGCACTGATGTGGTCATCAAGAGTTGTTTTTGTGGCAATACCAATGTCGTCCATATATACTCGGATGATGGTTCCTCGTTGTTCATGTTTCACTATCATATCTTTATAGATAGCGTTCATCATCGTTTGAAACGTGGCTGGAGAATTGGTGAGCCCAAAGAACATGACCATTGGTTCAAAAGTCCATATGGTTTTGAATGCCTTTGTGTTCGTCACCTTCCTTGATTCGATATTGTTGTATCCCCATCGAACATCAAGTTTTGTGTAGATGTGAGCACCACTAAGGTCTTTGATGAGGGTTTGGATGAGTGGAAGGGGGTAGTTGTTGCGAATAGTATATTGATTTAATCGGCAATAGTCCTGCACCGGGCGTAGTTTTCCATCCTTCTTTTTGACAAAGAAAAATGGTGATGCGTACTGGGATTTTGATGGTCTAATATATCCTTTCTTCAAATGTTCCGTGATGAACTGCTTGACCTCCTGATCCTCTCGTAACGATAAATCGTAAATAGAGCAGTTGATGTGATCCGGTACGTCTTTCTTGAATTCGATAGCATGATCCCATTCCCGAGATGGGGGAAATCGATGGGATTCTTCTTCGCTGAATACTTTTTGAATTCTTCATATTCGACTGGTATTATTGTTTCTTGAGTGGGACCTGCCGCAATAGCCATTTCCGTGGCTGCCCCTTTTATAGAGCATTGTGATTGGAGGGTGGCTATTATGTCGTTCCTTTCATCTGTTGACAGGGTATGAGTAGTAATAGGTTTGCTGGTGGATTGTCCGATTGATTTGATAATAACCAGATGAGCATTTGAACGGATGTTGCCATTTTTCCAGTCAAATTCTGGTTCAAAAGCGCTGAGCCAAGGATATCCCAACAAGATATCTTCTTTTCCTATGTCGGTGACTAGGAATCTCATTTCCCTGTAGTGTCCTTTTGTGAGTATTTGGAGATCGACATAATGGGTAATCATCCCCCCTTTGTTGGTTGTATCGTCAATATTAAATATTTTCCTAGGTTGTGGCAAGAGCGCCTTTCCCAATCCTAGTCGTTTTACGAATTGCTCGTTTATGAAGTTGTTGGTGGCTCCCAAATCTATGAGTGCTTTTATGTTGGCCTTGTTGTAACGTGTTTGACAGAGTACTGGAATTTGCATGGAACGGAAGTGAGTTATGTATACAGTGTTACAACGTAATGCCCTCACCCAGGCCGTCGGGTTTAGGCATCCCCAAAATCCTTCTTTCCCATCAACTCCTGCATGGCAAGGTCTTTGAATTCATCTGTTTCATTGGCAGCCATACGTAGCCAGTCGTCCTTCCGCTGTGTAGCCGTTCGATCATCTGCTACCATTTGGGCGATGTGAAGATCTTCTCCCGCATCGCTGCGGTCATCCACTACTTCTGAACTTCTTACATTGGCCCTAGGTTGTCGAGGCTGTGTACAATTGCGACTGAGGTGTCCTTTTCTTTGACAATTGTAACAAACAACTTCCCTTAAGTCTGGCAGTTGTCGCCTTCTTAAAAAGCCTTCTCTTGGTTGAAATGGGGGAGCTCCCCTCATTTGTTGCATGGATCGCTGACCCCTTCGATCTTGTTCCAATACTTGTTCAGCATTGGCTAATCTTCCTCTGGTCCTAGTGCAATCAGCAGATGTATCCATGGCATTTGGATTACGATTTGTTTGAAAGGCTCTGGGCCATCGTGCTGCTGATCCCTGCACCTTGAACTGATTGAATTTGTTCTGCATATGAATCCATTCGCCATGATGTTGGATACTGTTGTTCCACCATTCTTCATATGTATGAGGTTTATCCAGGGTGTATACGGTTTCGTATAATTTTCAAGGGAGGCCTTCGGCGAATAGTTCGACCACCAATGGTTCATCTACTCGATAACCAGTGAGACGAACTAGATTCTCGAATTTGGCCACATACACGTCAATATCAGTCTTTGTCTTTCAGCAAGCTTCCCATGGCCCCGGCGCTCAGAATCTGCCGAAATTGAAACTCTGCTTTCTTTGACTTTCTTTCGACTTTTCATTTCTCATTTTTTCTACTTTTTTCTATATTAATAAATCTCTAAAATCTTTCTAAAATATATAAGATATAAATAATGAAAAATAACGCGTAATAACGCGTAAATAACGCGTGTCTGTGTACTGTGTATCAGCGCATTTGGGATGATGATTTGGGGGAGGGAGGGACAAACAAATACACACTTCCTCCCTCGTACCAGAACCATGCCCACCTTTGACATTCCCACAGGCCCCGCCGTAACAGAAAGGGCCCTCCCTTACAACATCCGCAAAGCCGAGGCCCGCCGCGCCAAACGCCAGATGACAGCACCGCAGGGAAGCCTCGCTTATGACCGCGAGAAGGGGGGCATGACCCTCAAATGGGACAACGATGACAAATTTCATGAGTGGCTAGCTGCCGAGGAGTCGGCCCACTCAATAGAACTAATAGTAAGCTACATTAAGCGATCCAATTCAGACCTATGGCGGGAGCGCCGCGTACTTCGGTGCTCCTGCGAATTCACTGGCGGGAAGGTCCCTTACCAAAAGAAACATGATTGGGAGAGGAAGATCCCATCAAAGAAGTGGGGCTGCCGGTGCACCCTGATGATTAAGCAATATCCACAAACCGAGACTATTCTTGGAAAGTACGAAGACCAGCATGACCACCCACTAGGCGATGACAATCTGTGATTCACCAGATTGTCCGCAAAGATAAGAAACTTAGTCATGGACATGGTCTACACGGGGACCAATTCCAAGGCGATAGTGCGTCACAACGGAATTGTTTAATTTCCGAGCTAACGGCTATCGCTTCAGCTAAAACGTGTGCAAGGGTCCTGCACGCAGTCCGATCGCGATCATTATATTACAATGCGCGATGTAAATCGTTACCGACGGATTGTGGAGAATGTCAAGATCCGCCTTGATGACAACGACGCAATCTCGCTTCGCCTTTGGGCCCTCCGGCTCCAGCAGGGCGGTGCCAAGTGTTTCCTGAAGGATAAGCAGGACCCCCCCCACCTGAATCTGGGCTTTCTGCAGAGGCTTTTGTCCTATGCATTCAAACTAAATTCCAGAGGGACCGCTTTCAGGCACTGGGGGATAATTTTTTATCTATTGATGCAACCCATAACACTACTCAGTATGCCGGGCTGCAGCTCTTCACATTGATAGTGAGAGATTTGTGGGGGCATGGTACGCATTTTCGCGTTTTTCCATTTATGGCTCGCTAATTTGTTCCGGCCCCACAGGAGTTCCCGTGGCTTGGATGCTGTCATCAAGCGGAATGGAAGCGACAATAAAATATTTCCTAAATTTCATAAAATTGCGGAGCCCAGAGATCTCGCCAAAAATAATCATGACAGATCGGACAAGGCGCAAATGAATGCAATCACAGCTGTGTATCCGACTCGGCAGTGCTACTGTGCTGGTGGCATGTGCTCCGTGCTATCTGGATGCATTTCCGAACGGAAGAGTTCCCAGAACTTTGGGAACGCATCCGCGCATGGATAAGAATAACTGATCAGATCGAATTTGATTCTGTGTGGCAGGATATTCAGACTGACGCTTCGGTCCCCCAGAGCTTTGTAGATTATCTCAGGGAGAATTGGATGTGTTTTGTACCCCTTTGGTCTGCGATCTACAGGCAAGATAGGTCGATCTTCCAAGAGGGAGATACAAATATGTTACTTGAGTCGTAAGTGTGCTTATCGCTTCAGAGGATCAAAGGGATCGCTCAAATCTACTGTTATCTAGCTATCACCATGTGCTCAAATCTCTGTGGCTTGAGGGAAAGCGCAATCGGCGTGTCGATCACCTCGTGTACACTCTAGTAGTCAACATGCTTCCACATTACGAATCCTGCCACCATCGCCAGGAACTCGGATTCAATGGCTCCAACCTGGCCCAGAAGCGTCGCAAGGAAATTGTCACGAGAACACCAGAAATAGATGTCAGCTCCATTCAGGCCCAAAGTGACGACCGCTATGGAGTACAATCGGCAACGGATCAAACGCGTACCTATTTGGTGGAGCTAAACAAACTTTCCTATGACTGTCCGGACTGGCCCTGGGTTCAGCTGTGCAAGCATGTCGCCGCTGCCGCCCACTTTTTTGGACGCAGTTGTCACGATCGTGCCATGTGGTCATGTGACATTCGGTGCATGTGCAAGAGTGCATGCTGCCTGCGAAGGCATGCAAAGAATATTGTGCCGCGAGTGTCACATGGTGACATCGTATCGACCCCTGCGCGCACCAGACGTCGCAAGTGCACTCATGAACACTGGAAGAACTGTCAAGACTACCCTGAAGCACACACATGGGTATTAGGTCAGCCAGCATATAGCGAAGAAGAAGAAGAAGTTCGCGCTCTCGTATGGGCCCAGGCAGATGGATATCCTGAGGCAGAAGAAGAAGACTATGAAGTGGAGGAGGATGAAGCCCTCCGTATATGCCAGTTAGTGAGTGAATGATAGTACACTCGTCGTCTTCAGACACTGGCACAAGCACTGCAGGAAGGATGAAGGTCACGTGATCTATCAGTGAAAGTCCCAGATCATGCCCTGTATCTGGTCTAACCCATAAGTCATGGGACTTCAAGGATGGAAGATTTTGTATTGTGCAACGTTTCCTCGGATGTGAGATTCCGAGAGGTCAAAGAAGATGTCAACTATAGAAGAGGAGGTCTAGTCCAGGTCACAGTACGTATTCTGACCTAAGCCATAACTCAGGGGACTTCGGTGTTGTATCAAGAATGGAAGATTATGGAAGGTTCTGGAAGGGCCATGGTAGGCATGAGGTCAGAGGCGATTCCTGACAGCTGAAGGTCTAGACATTCCCTTTTGTGGTTCAAGTTCTGATGGAACAGGTTCTGATGC
>WITN01001175.1:0-23627 GCA_015025155.1 Lactarius quietus
GTGCATCACCAATCGTCGTACCGTAATAGTCCACTATGCCATGTCCCCTGGGTTATTGGCTTAGGTCAGATACTTACTATGACCTGGGACGTTACAAGTGGGTTCAAATAGGCCCAGGTGCGTTTTGAAGGCAGCTTTATGTTCGTCTCCTTCTCTGATATGGATATTGTTGTATCCCCAACAAATATCCAACTTGGTGAAGTACCTGGTGCCACGTAATTTGTCAATTAACTCAGGGATTAGTGGTAAGGGGGCAGTGTTCTTGACTGTAATGTCATTGAGGGCACAGTAGTCTTGTACTGGGCGTAACTTGCCATCCTTCTTGTCCACAAAAAAGAAGGGGCTGGCCATAGGGGACTTGGAAGGACGAATGTATCCTCTCCGCAAATGTTCCATGATATACTCTTTGAGTGCTGCTGATTCTCTGGGAGTAAGTTTGTAGATGCCACAATTGCGCATCTTAGAGGCTGGCTTGAGTTCTATGGCATGGTCCCATGCTTGATGTTTTGGGAGACGGTGTGAGGCTGTCTCACTAAAAACCTTGGAATACTTGTGATACTGGGCAGGGATGTGATCAAGCGATTGCTTGGGTGCATTTTTTGCTGCAATAGCCGTACTGGCAGTGGACTTTGATCAGATAGCAAGATCGTAGTACTTGCTAAAACTGTGATGATACAAGAAGCTCTCCATGGCTTCCTGGGCAAAGGCATCTTCGGTTGTCAGGGGTTCATCCTCTACTGGATGTAAGGCATTGATGGTGGTAGCCCTCGTCTGTGGCTTTCGGGATGTCATCACTAGGGGGTACTTGGATAGGGTACAATTCTTGGGGCATCTTGTGAAGGCGATCTGTGGTAATACCCAGTCTACTTCCGGGTTATGTGCATGGAGCCAATCTGTTCCTAAGATAATGTCATGGTCCCCTAGCGTGGTAACATAGAGTTCTGATGTTTCTTCATGGTAATGTCATTCGTGGCTTGACACAGATTTTCTGGATTGTAGTGTACTTGACTGATCCCCTCTTATTGAGTGTTCCATCCACATTTTTTACTGGAAGTGGGTTGACTAGTGTTCGCAGAGTGAGGTTGTTCCTGGTGGCGAAGTCTTGATCTATGATTATCCCTTCTGCGCCGCTATCAAGCAAGGCACATGCACTGATTTCTTGTCCAGTTGTTTTTCCAACTAGAGTCACTCTGAGTGTAATAGATGGTGATCGTCTATTTCATATAGTATCACCGGGTACAGGCTCAGAGTCTAATGTCTCTAGGAGAGAATACCTATTCTCAAAACTAGATCTGGACAGACGTAAAGTCCTGACTGACAGCGCAGCAGAGGGACGTTTCAAAAATCCTCATTGACAGGGCAGGAGTGAGGGCGTGGAATCATGACTTGGGGACATGGGCTGTGGTACATGGCCGCTACCTGGGCCAGATGCTCTTCAGTATGTTCTTCTTTGACATATTGATCTTCCTGGGTTACTGTGGCACGAGCTCTGAAGTCGCTTCCTTGGCATGGATTTGGACGTCTATTTCCTGTCCCTTGGCTGTACTGGCTTGTCTTGACAGGCATTCTTTAGCCCTATGACCGGGTTTTCCACAGTAGAAGCAGAGCTTATCCTTGAAGCGTCTGTCCTTCTCTGCCTTTGATATTTTTTCCACCCAACAGGGGAAGTGATGGTGTTGTAGTAACATTAACTTGGGCATGGTCTTCATCTGTGGTTATGGCGCAGTTTCGTGGGCCTGAACTTCTGTTAAACATGGTAGGGGTGCTGTACATGCGCCAGAGTCGATCAAACTCTCTTGCTTTCTCTGCTAGGTCTTCTAGCGTGGTAGGCTGTGGTGATACACCCATTATCTTCTGGTGTAATGCCATGGGAAGCGCCTTTCTAAAGGCATACATCTGGGTTTCTTCATTGGCTCTGCTTTGGGAGGCGAAGGTCAACCAATCTTGGTACCATTCATTGAAAGGGCGTCCGCCCATCTTGGAAGTATACATGGTGTTGGTGGCTTCCAACTTTGAGTATGCAGGGACAAAGTGTTTCTTGAAACTGTTGTGGAAATCTACCCATGTTCCGAAATCGACAGGCATGACTGATAAGGCTCTTTTCTGTTTATCTTGAGCCCATTCTCTGGCAGATGTGCTGACTTTGAAGTGGGTTAGAGCGGCTGAAACCCTCTTTCCTTGATCAGAGTATGTGGATTCATTGAGGTAGTAGTAATTCTCCAGGTTGTTCCAAAAGGCTTCCACCTTTGCAGGACTACCATCAAATGACTCTGGGGGAGATCCAGTAATTTGGTATTTGCTGAACCAGACATGCTTGCTGGGGTACTTGGTATGCTGGGTGTACTGGGTTGACTTGGAGATGCAGCACGACTGGAAGAAGCAGGGGTATTTTGGTGCTGACTGGGAGTAGGTGTGGCTACACGAACTGGGGGTAATGCTGGTGGAAGTGGGAATGTTGTAGCTGAAGGTGTAGGCAGGAATGACTGTGATGCCTGTGCTGGGGTTACTGGAAGTGCGCCTGGAACTGTTTGTGGTGTCTGTGGCTGGGATACTGTGGTGATAAGCACTTTTACTTTCTTGGTGACGCTTCCTAGGAGCTGGGAGACTTCTTCTTTGTCACTTGATTCACTGCACTCTGATCTGGCGCCTGCTGAAGGTGGGGTTTTAGGTGGTGACAACCTTGTGCTTCTGGTTGGGTTTCCTGGGCTGAGGTTGCTTCCTCTTCGTGGGCAGAAGCTTTGTCTTCTGAATTGGAGAACTCAACAGGTTTCTTGTTCTTATACTCCCACCGGTTTCTATTGTGGGACCACTGAACGGTCTTGGAGTGGTAATTTCCGAGGAGGTTGGTGTAGTCAAGGTTTTCGATGTGGGAGATGTGGGGGTGAAGTTCAGTGAAGTCGTTGATAGATACTTCTTCAAGGGTGTCTAGGAATGTCCAAGGGAAATGTCCGTCCTTGCTGACAACTGTTCTGTTAAGGAGTTGGCCTTGGATTCTTTTGTGGGTTTCATTGTAGACGGGTTTATAGATGTCAAGTGGAATGAGTGATTCTTCTTCTTCTGTGAGCTCTCTGGTTTCTGGGGTATTGCTTCTTTGACTCATTCACTGGTGGTGGGGTAGCCTGGTGACAGTCCAACCGTCATTGTTCCACTGATAATGGATCTTATAGGCGGGTTGTAAGATGGCCTTGTCTGGTTGGTTTCGTCTAGTTTGATGACAGATCCAATGATATTCCTTGTAAATCCCAAAGTGGGTGACTGTGGTGAGGCTTCTCCAAAGGTAGTTCTGAAAGTTGAGGATGTTCGATGTAAATTCTCTGATGTGCTCCAAGGGGTGGTTGATGGTTAGGGTGACTCTATTCTGGTTGTACTGCAGTCTGCAGTGTTCTTTGAATGCCTGGAGTTCTCTGGGTTTTCTGGTAGGTAGGTGCTCCGCAATGTAGACGGACTCCAGATAATGGCAGTGTAATTGTATTGCCTCTGTCTGGAGGTAGTTGGCCTCTTCACTACTGGTGGAGTGCTGCCTGGCGATGGGGTTTACTGGTCGTGCAACCAGGGGTACTCTGTTGGGTGGGTACCCTGGGTCAACCGGAACTGGGGGTCCTCTGATGGATGGGTACACTGGTTCAGATGGACGAGCTAGGTTTATTCTGGGAATATCCCTGTTTGGGACCACTGGGACCTGAGTAGGTGAAGCAAGGAGGTCTTCTCGGTGTATGGAATGATGTTCCACATGTGTTCTCTGGTTCCATCTTCTATGGGGATGATGCTGAATGTTCTGAGACACCAGGTTGATAGCCCAATTGACTATACTTTCTCCGATGTTTCCCAGCTTGGATCTGGACAAGAAGTCTACTCTTTATTGCTTAAAGGGTAGATAGGCGTTGCCTGGGGCCCACAATACTACACTAGGTGGAGTAGGTGGGGTATCTGGTCTGTATCCGCAGTCACACACTTCCTTTGCACACCAACACCTTCTAGGTCCATTCCAAAGGTTAGGTTCTCCCCAACCATCAACAGACTCTGGTGGTATGCTAGTGGGACTGCTTGGTGGCAGCGGAGTTTCAATAAGGGGTGGAGGTGCTCGCGCTTCAGCGAACTCGAGGATTTCGGGGTCGTCGGGGTGTCTGGAGGGAGGTGATAAAATTGAGGGTCAATAAGGCGGTGGTCTGAGTTTTCAAGGGTGGTTTCCCAACTAGAAGAGCTCCACTTGTAAGTGAACTCTTTACCTTCGACTATGACAAGGTAGAACTCTGTTCCTCTGGTGACAAGACGGATTTCTTGCCAGGTGACTTGGATTTGGTCATAGTTGAGGGAGAAGCGCTCTAGATATCTGATACGCTCTCCTTCTCTGATGCGTTGGATGAGTTCCTGTTCTTGAGGGGGAATATGGATGAACCAAAAGTGGTTGTCTTTGGTCCACAAGAGGAGGGACTCAGCTGGGGAATTGTAAACAGTGGTGGCGTCGGACAGATGCCAATACAGGAGTTGTTCTTGGGTGGCTTCAGCAATTCTTGCTAAGTCAATGTTCTGGAAATCTTCATAGTCCCACTGGTAAGTTACTTTACCAAAGGGCAAGAGGTTTTTGAGTTTGTTCAAGAGGAATGGAGGGTCACTCCAACTGTCAATGATATCACACTGACTGGCATCGAACAGGGATGTCTCAGGGTAATAAGTCCTGAGCTGGAGAAGGCGATGAGTTTCAAAGAAGTTCTGGGCACATCGGAGTCTTTCTCCTTCTTGAAGGCGACTTGGAAATACTGACACTAGATGTTTTGAACCCCGATGTATTGACAAGGGAATGATAACAACTTGTACTACCACTTACTAATTAAAGTAAATGGCTACAAGGGCGTGTTATCACTATGTGTTGAGATAAAATTGAAGGGGTCTGCAGGGATGCGGGGCGTGAAACAATATGATAAAAGGTGAGGGTGGGTCCTCACTGAATCGTCAAAATGGTACCCTTGGTACACCGCATATACGTTCTCTTCAAAGAACCCCAGGTAACCATATGTAGTTACCACTCGTCCATCCAAGAAATCGTGAACCTCAAGGATGACAAGCATATATACGTATGCTTCATGAATGAGGTTGTTCAGAGACCTGAACGCTTCACAAATACCATCCCTGAAGCTGTACTTGATAGAGCCCAGGGGGAGGTCTTCACTGGGGAGGTCGAGGACTGCCTTACAGCAGACATAGATGGGTTGGATGCCGAGGGCGACGGCAATGTCACAGTGGTGGGGGTAGATGGTCAGGAAATGGGGGACGTGAAACGAAAGGGAGTGACACCAGTAAAAACATGGGGTGAGTCGCACAGGGTCTCAGCTGTGCAAATGGTGTGGATGGAGAACTGGTGGACTCTGAGATTTGTTGCCACTCCTCTCCTCAAGGGGTGTGGACTGCAAGGTACTGGTGGGGGTGCTCTCCTCTAACTTGGAGGCAGGATGGGGGGCAGTTGACAGGGGCAGGGGGAACATTTTCTTGGCTCTCTTCTACCAGTGCAGGGGATGCACGCTGTTCTGAGTAGAAGGCTACACAAAGCTCTGCAGCTTCATAGTCGATGGGGGAGTCTGGGGTGGGTGGATGAGGGGGGGTGTCAAAGGGTGAAGGGCTGGGGATGGGATATGAAATACGGGGGATGAGGCTGGATGAGGGAGTGGTGACACCAATCTAACTGAGGGAGGTGTCCGAGGCAAGGGGACTGGGGAAGGGTAATGAAGCTCAGGGGTTGGAGTCTGAGCTACTGGCAGGGAAAGGGCAGGGGAACCTTGTGGAGAGGCGACTTGCTCAATGACTTGAGCAACCTCTGGTGGTGATGATAGAAAGTATGGAGGGAATGGGAGGTTCTGCCCTAAGGGGGACAATGGAAGATGAGGGGGAGACGATGGAGGAAGGGGAAGGCTTGGAAGACGACAAGGACGACGAGGGGGGGAATAATCAATGTTGTGGTATGATCCTGAATCAGCGTCCCACACTCCAAACTCAGAGTAATCGTAGTCAGACACTGATGAGGTTTGTGATCAGCAAGCTAAGACTGTCCAAATGTGATGAATGCTCACTGTTTATACACAACAGTGAGACCTGTGATCACAAGGAACAGGGTGGCTGATGTCGAACCAACAAGGGAATAGAACAAGGATAAAAGACAATGGGCCACAAGTAGCAAGACAAGGATGTGGAACAACCCAATGGTGGGAAGCTGCACAGTGGACAAGGAATGGTACAAGTGGGGATGTCGCAAGTGGACAGTCTGAGGGACTGTCCGTTGTATTGCCCTAGCTTATATACCCAAATACATGGTCTGTGCGTACTTTAGGGGAGGCCCAACTCTGATCCACAGGTGGGCCCATGGAATACTCTAGAAGGACTCTAAAGATAGCATGGAAGGTTCTGGAAGGTTTCTAAGTATATTACCCAATGGCATTAATCCCTGTTAAGCTCCGCTTATCAGGGGGTTTGTGGAACATGCCAGAAGGGTTCCAAATATACTGTCCAATAGCAAGTCTCTGATAAGCTCCGCTTATCTAGTGACTTACTCAGTCATCCTTTGCTTGGTAAGTCCCGGTTCCGGACCAGGCCTTTCTTGAATAGGAAAGTGAGGATTATCAAATCCTTTCACGCGTGTCATCTTGGTTAGTTCTACTAGGCCAATACTCTGCTTCCCTGGTTTTGTGTGCGCACTCCCTTGCACACTCTTGAGGTTCATGGGTTTGTCACGGACCAAGGTATAGGTTCGTGACAGAGGGGGAGTGTGAAGACAATGATGATGATGTTGATTTGTGGGAAGAGCACAGACCTGACACGTGTGGGGTCTTCAGCTTCAGGGTGGTTCTAAGGCTTCCACTGCCCTCCTGATCTCCCTCTGACACAGCCTTGGCTAGTATACCTACTTGTATAACTTAACAGTAGAAACCTGAATACATTTTTCTGAATTATACCCCAAAGGGGCATAATAGGTCTAAAACCTTGCTTGCACCAGCAATCTCCAGAGTGTTTTCTGGTTTGGTAATGAATCTAATACAGATTTGCCAAAAATTTCTGTTTCAATTTCTTGTAATACATACACACAATCAGTTTGGCACTGGCCATCAAAGGAAAAGATGGACCCTGGGAACAAGTAAAGCTTTGCAAAGGAAGAAAAGGGGAGACCCATGGATCATGAGATTGGCACGATGATTATATAATTTTGACCTGGGTAATGACCTTGACAAGCAAGGTAATATATTTTTTCCCCAAGAAGTTTCAATATTTGTTGTGCAAATTCCTTTTTTGTAGGTGGGTGAAACTCAAGGCTATAAATTTTTTTACTAACCCCATGCAGTTTTAATTTCTGGCTCTCTTTGGCAAGACAGAGTATATATACAGGAGTAGTGAGCTGAAGTATACAGACAGAACATGGGTATAATGCGACTCAGAGGGACACAATGTTACGCCACAGCAGGGACGTTCAGCCAACTTGGCTTAGTGGACCTGAGGACACTAAAGGGGCAGAGAAGGGGTGTGGTATCAAAGTACTAAGTGCAAAGGGCACTTAGAGAGTTACTGTGATAGAGTTGTACTAAGCACACCTCAAGGGACTTATAGCAAAGATACAATGAGAGGGGATAGGGGTGCAAGTGATAGTTGAAAGGTTCCTTGATGAGAGGGCAATAAGTGAACACAAGGTGAACTTATCAGACTGATGATGATGAACAGGTGATTGATAGACAACAACTGTGCTGTAAGATACAGGAGAAGTCAAGTCTAAGGATACAAGCTACCTAGTACTTGACTTATATATCTGTAGAGAACAATAGTGTCACAAGAACAATAAGGTAATGCAAACAATAGGTCACAGAGAACAATAGGATCCTAGGACTGAGTCAACAATGTCCTAGGATATGAGTTATGCACAGCAGAACAATAAGTAAATGGGGCAGGGTCTAGATGGGCCTCCCATGTGAGTCATGTATAGTACTGGATCATGTGACCAAGTGTCACATGATCAACTGTTAAGTAATCGAAAGTAATTGTCAATGAAACAGTCATATGATAAGAAAACAAAGAAAAATTGATAGGTGTCATAACACACAAGCAGATGCAGAATGAAGACCCAGACAAAGGGTAAGTTAAGATACACAAATGCAGCATAGATGACATCACTGGATGGAAATCAGGCTTTTATGGCCAACAAAACCTTGACAAATTGGTAATAAAAGGCAATGCAAAAAATCCTTGAATTTGTGCAATACAAAATTCAATCATAATAATTACATATTATTAGGTCAAATCTGTGCCACAAAATGAAGCCTGAATGATATGTATTGACATAGTTTTGTCAAATTCTTTTCTAGCTACAAAAATTGTCATCTTGTTAAGATGTTTTACTTAGAACTAGGTTAGAAAAATGAAAAGTGAATAAGTTTTTCCATATGTAAATGGCATAACAAAATGTTAGAATATTTTTCTCATCTTCCTAACTATTTCACATGAAAAATCAATGACAATCAGTCAAAATTATATTACCATGATTTTGAATAGTAAATTGTGACTCAGTTATAATATGATGCCATAAACTTTCCTAAACAAATATTTTTAACTTTAACACCATGTTTTGTAGAGGAAAATTATATCAAAATCATATACAAAGTTCCACAATATTTCCAAGCTTTTTGTGAAAGCATTTTACTAGACAATATATAATAAATTTCAATTGTAGAATTTTATATGTTTCCTAGCATTTTTCTTAACACAGTTCACTAAACAATATATAATGTGTGTCAATTGTAGAATTTTATATATTTTATTAATATTTATCAAGAATATATTATGGCAAAATGAAAATGGTCATAGGTTTCAAGAGTAGTACTACTGTACAGCTTGTTGCCCCTTTGACTGTTTATTTGCAGGATTCTTGCCACTGGCCACCCAAAATTCTTGAATTGGCACACAATCTCTCTCTTACTTGACTTTCATTCTTTCAATTCTTGCAGGAATGCACCAGGAATGAGAAACCTGACAGGACTGAATCAGGCCAGGGTCTCAGTCAAGGCCCCAGCATGATATCGCACAAGAGGTGGAAGTTGTGGGCTTGTGGCCAAAGAAGGGAAACATGGAGATGAAGTTTGTGGAGCTCCTCAGAAGCAACAAGTCAATAGTGTAAACTCACAGGCTATGTGCTTGCTTGACTTGAGCACAGAGATGTGATGGCGAAGCTGCCAAACGTGATAGAGTTGCTGAGGAAAGCTGCTGACTTTCCTAATTGAGTGAAGCTGCTGATGCTGACATAAGTGCAGTTCCTGAAGACACTTGAAGGTGCTTCCCTAAGACACTCAAAGGTGCTTCCCTAAGACACAGTGTGAGGAAGTGCTCAAACTGAGACACTCTGTATGTCACGTGCGGATCACGTGTCATGGCCAGCGGTGTCACCAAGCCGATGAAAGTACGATTCGCATTGCCTGTGAAGGCTGAAGACCCCTATGAAGTGCGGTTCACTGAAGAAGAAGACGAAGATGCGCTGCAATTAGATGCAGATGAAACATATGAGGTCGCGCGAATGTTGAGTACTGAAGATAATTTCATTGTGGACAACAACACTGGCGATGTCATTCGTTTAGGAATGTGTAAGTCTGAGTCACATGATTAATCATGTGATCAGCAACCCCCAGACCACGGGATCTGGTCTAAAGGATAAGTCACGGGGGAACAGCGGTTACCTCAGGTCGAGATATAATTCCTGAGAGGGTATAGTTGGATGCGGGATTCCCAACTCGGTTAGGCTCTGTCCTGTTTTGATTCATTCTGATTGGAACATTCTGATGTTGCCTGATGGCTGTACTTATCATGCGCTGATGTTGCGCCGGACGATTATTGGACGATTGTCACGTGCGGATCACGTGTCATGGCCAGTGGTGTCACCAAGCCGATGAAAGTACGATTCGCATTGCCTGTGAAGGCTGAAGACCCCCCTGAAGTGCGGTTCACTGATGAAGAAGATGAAGATGCGCTGCAATTAGATGCAGATGAGACATATGAGGTCGCGCGAATGTTGAGTACTGAAGATCGTTTCATAGTGGACAACAATACTGGCGATGTTGTTCGTTTAGGAATGTGTAAGACTGAGTCACATGATTAGTCATGTGATCAGCAACCCCCAGACCACAAGGATCTGGTCTAAAGGATAAGTCACGGGGGAAGGCACGGGTTCCTCAGGTCGAGATATAATTCCTGAGAGGTATAGTTGGATGCGGGATTCCCAACTCGGTTAGGCTCTGTCCTGTTTTGATTCATTCTGATTGGAACATTCTGATGTTGCCTTATGGCTGTACTTATGATGCGCTGATGTTGCGCCGGACGATTATTGGACGATAGTGAGTCACATAGTGTTATCTCTGACTCAAGGTGGGGCCTTCTGCCTCATGTACTGTATGGGTTTATCCCTGTTCGTTGATTGGTTTATAAGCTTGGGTCGTTTATCCCTGATAGCTGATTGGACGATACGTTCTGGTACGATACCTGTTATTTGTTTGGGACTCAGTTTAGGAGTCAGCCCTGTAGTGTATATAAGGTGCTCTGTCTTGATAGACGAGACCTTATCTTCGTTGTCTTGAGATCTACCTCAGTCAATTGAAGTGTTGGCTTTGTGCCTGTTCCTCTCATCTTGTTGATCCCTGTGTGATCTGTCCTCTCATCTCTTGAAGATCCCTGTTGTATTCCTCCACTACAAGGCGAAGCCTTGTCGTTTGGTTCGTCTTTCGTGTTCGGCACTCGTTATTCAACTGCTGTTTGCCTGTTTCTGGATCAAGGTCATCAAAGAGTTCCAAGTCGGAACCACGTTTGGTAGAAACGTGACATTACAACGAAGATTCTTTGCCCTTGTTCTAGTATGTCAAGTGAAGGAGGGTCAAGTTATGGAGAGCAAGTTATGGGTAGCTCTGCCCTGGACGCTGAGTTGTTTTTAAATGAGCTGATGAGATACACCGAGACCTACACCCCTTATGTGCAGCTCTCAGAGTTCCAGCAGATGCTGATGTTTAACTCTTGGATGGTGTGTCTACATGAAGATGTAGAGAGGGTCGAAGAATGGACCGCGGCCTTAGAAAAGAGGGTGCGCGATGAGGAACGCTCTGAGCTGAGTAGCCATCGTTCCGAGTCCCCGTCACAGTCTGACGAAGATCAGCTGGCCTTGGAGCATGTGACTATAACGACGGAAGAACCTGACGAGGTTAAGGAAGAAGAAGAAGCAAGCGAAACAACGGAGGAGGACGACGTCTGGTCTTGGGGATTAGCTACCCCTACAGATGAAGACAAGGATTTGTACCCTCCCTGGATGCTAGATCCTGAAGAACTGAAGAAGTCGCCTGCCGAGGCGGAGAAGAAATACGAGACGCGAGGGTACGAAGCCCTCAACAATTATTTGTCAGATGACTGGTCATTTTCCCAGAGCGTGCCAGTATACGCCGCTGCTGTGGACCCCAATTCCTGGCAATACCAGGTCGATACCGCGCTTAAGGCGCTGGACGAACACAAGTCGAGACCGTCCGAAATGACGCGACAAAACTATGAAGTACCGTCCGGCTGGGGACGAGAGAATCAAACCATGCATATGCCGGCGCCGCTGCCTGTTCCTGCAATATGGGAAAGGCATGCTGAAAGTTTCAGAGCGCCAGACCTCCCTGTCCCAATGGACACTAGTGCTGGGAGGGCAAGAGGACAATTTACACCGGTGTGTCATCACTGTCGGCAGGCGGGCCATATGCGCTCGCACTGTCCCTATAGGAATCTACCTGCGGCCTGTGGCTATTGCAAGGAGCCAGGGCATTCAAAAGAAAGTTGCTATATGCTGGGGCGGCGGACCCTCTCCCCCACTGGTATCAAGAGGGCATTTGCAAGATTTGCTGATAAGAGGAAGTCGGGGTTTCCCTGTGCACCTGTGAGTGCAAAAGCTTTTGGTAAAAGACCAACCACTGGCCCAAATTCCAGAAAGCCAGAGACGGCTCTGCGGCGTGGTCGCCTCCCTAGAAAAGAGGGTAATGTCACGTGCGGATCACGTGTCATGGCCAGTGGTGTCACCAAGCCGATGAAAGTACGATTCGCATTGCCTGTGAAGGCTGAAGACCCCCCTGAAGTGCGGTTCACTGATGAAGAAGATGAAGATGCGCTGCAATTAGATGCAGATGAGACATATGAGGTCGCGCGAATGTTGAGTACTGAAGATCGTTTCATAGTGGACAACAATACTGGCGATGTTGTTCATTTAGGAATGTGTAAGACTGAGTCACATGATTAGTCATGTGATCAGCAACCCCCAGACCACGAGGATCTGGTCTAAAGGATAAGTCACGGGGGAAGGCACGGGTTCCTCAGGTCGAGATATAATTCCTGAGAGGTATAGTTGGATGCGGGATTCCCAACTCGGTTAGGCTCTGTCCTGTTTTGATTCATTCTGATTGGAACATTCTGATGTTGCCTTATGGCTGTACTTATGATGCGCTGATGTTGCGCCGGACGATTATTGGACGATAGTGAGTCACATAGTGTTATCTCTGACTCAAGGTGGGGCCTTCTGCCTCATGTACTGTATGGGTTTATCCCTGTTCGTTGATTGGTTTATAAGCTTGGGTCGTTTATCCCTGATAGCTGATTGGACGATACGTTCTGGTACGATACCTGTTATTTGTTTGGGACTCAGTTTAGGAGTCAGCCCTGTAGTGTATATAAGGTGCTCTGTCTTGATAGACGAGACCTTATCTTCGTTGTCTTGAGATCTACCTCAGTCAATTGAAGTGTTGGCTTTGTGCCTGTTCCTCTCATCTTGTTGATCCCTGTGTGATCTGTCCTCTCATCTCTTGAAGATCCCTGTTGTATTCCTCCACTACAAGGCGAAGCCTTGTCGTTTGGTTCGTCTTTCGTGTTCGGCACTCGTTATTCAACTGCTGTTTGCCTGTTTCTGGATCAAGGTCATCAAAGAGTTCCAAGTCGGAACCACGTTTGGTAGAAACGTGACAACGATAGTGAGTCACATAGTGTTATCTCTGACTCATGGTGGGGCCTTCTGCCTCATGTACTGTATGGGTTTATCCCTGTTCATTGATTGGTTGATATGCTTGGGTCGTTTATCCCTGATAGCTGATTGGACGATACGTTATGGTACGATACCTGTTATTTGTTTGGGACTCAGTTTAGGAGTCAGCCCTGTAGTGTATATAAGGTGCTCTGTCTTGATAGACGAGACCTTATCTTCGTTGTCTTGAGATCTACCTTGAGTACAATTGAAGTGTTGGCTTTGTGCCTGTTCCTCTCATCTTGTTGATCCTTGTGTGATCTGTCCTCTCATCTCTTGAAGATCCCTGTTGTATTCCTCCACTATAAGGCGAAGCCCTTGTCGTTTGGTTCGTCTTTCGTATTCGGCAATCGTTATTCAACTGTTGTTTGCCTGTTTTGGATCAAGGTCGACAAAGAGTTCCAAGTCGGAACAACGTTTGGTAGAAACGTTACACTGTAGCAGTTGTGAATGGAAGAGACAAGATGTAACGTCCCAGGTCACACCATGTATCTGACCTAACCCATAAGTCACGGGACGACGGGATTGAGCATGGTAAGGGGGATGACGAGTCGCTCCCTAATACTTACCAATACGTGGACGATGACTGATCGTGTACTATACAATGACTGACGGGTTTGTGATACGATTACTGATCATACGAGGACGATTACTTAGCCAAGGAGTAGCATTAGTAGTAGTGGCGGTCTCGCTGACGAAGGCGGACTGCAACCTAGTACTATATAAGGAAGCTATCGACTGTTGTGGTCGATAGCTTGGATTTCTTGTACATCTCTCACCTTGTTATCCAAGTCGTGGTTCCTTCTCTTCCTCTCGTCCTTTCGGACCGTGTGTCAAGACAAACTATCAAGGGAACTCCGCCTTCGTGCGTTGAGACGTCACTCTGCCTTCGTGCTAGAGTCTAGGAATTCGCTGAGTCACCGCGTTCCCTTTTACACGTGCCTAAGTCAGGCTCACGTGCAGCTCGCACGTAACATTAAATCCAAGCTCTCCCAAATCATCGAACGCCGTGGCTACTCTACACACAAAAGACGGCTGGGACTTCCAACCCTATCGTATCGACACAAGAGAACGAGACGCACCTACGCGTTACCTTATAGGACGCGTAAGGTGGCGACACGTACCAGACACCAGAAGAAGTGAAGAAAACAACACAGGATACTACGCAGAAGCGGCTACCGCACAACGGTATCACCCCGTAGTCTTCAACAAAGAACGTTGCTGTTGGGTTGAACTCCGGTGGAGCAATACTAACAGCTACTTCGAGGCGACACGGCCAGCAGCCGACGATCTACATATCAACATACCATTGGTAGACGCACGGCCAATTGACAACCAAGGACCTATAGACGGACAAGAAGAAGAAGGAGACAACCTTGATTCGGAACCCCCAAGGACCGAATTCCAACTACGAGCAACGACCACAGTTGCGTCAAGCCACACTAGCGAACGATCGAACACCCCGCATAGTGAAGTAGCAGAGCCAGGAAACATCGCAGCACAATCACCAGAAGTAGACGCGCTCGCCGCACAAACAGCTGAGTTACACATACCTGAACCGATAAGGGGTATACCATACAGTTACATGACGACTCAGACAGAAGTATCGCCACCTCGACTCGTCATCAACGAGCAGACAGGTCACGTCCAACAAATACAACCAGAAGACATGGAAGCTGTCAATCGAGCAATGGGACCAGATGTCCCAGACGCACCAAGCATCCCCGAAGGAACCGAAATGTTCTACGAGTTCCGACTCAACAGAAATAGGGTACCATCACCCGAAAACAGACCATTTCCTCCTAGGAGAGAACCAGCAGGAGGAGGAGGGCCACCCAACGGTGGATGGCCACAAGGAGGAGGGGGAGGAGGACCACCTCCAGCAGGACCCCCAGGAGGACCACCTCCAGCAGGACTCCCAGGAGGACCAGCAATAGCGAACCAACAGGGAAACGACAAATTTATCGGGAATCCACCACCAACGTTCACAGGAAACAGATCCCAGGCCGAGTCATTCATCCTTCAATGGGAGGTATATGCCGGGGTCAACGCCAATCATTCCGCCATGAGAAACAAGTACCAAAAAGCTATGTTGTTTCTCACATACATACAAGGAAATGCGGTTAACCAATGGGTAATGTCCGCAAGCCGATGGCTCGTCAATGAAGTGGCCACCGGAACCGATCAATTCAACAATAGGCTATGGGAGAACCTCCTCAACGCCTTTCAACGACAATTCGGTGACGTTCTGAGTAAAGAACGAGCCCAAGCCCAGCTCGACGCTGGCATACACATGAAGGATGGAAGGATCGACGATTATATCGCAACATTCGAACAGCTGGTTCGACACGCGGGGTACAACATCAATGCTGAACAGACCCTCAAGTATTTCACAAAGGGACTACCACGAGCATTGTATGAAACAATGTACCAACACGACGACCCCAGGAACTACGAAGAATGGAGGGATTCCGCCCTGAAGAGACAACAGAAGTGGATCCACATGCAAACGGTCAGGGGCAACCTGGACGCCTTCAAACCAGGGCGAGCTCCAGGGGGAGCATTAGCTAAGTTGCTCGCGCCACTACAGAATGATGACCGAATGGACACATCCGCAGATCGAGTACGAGGACGACTAACAGGGGCTGAAGACATCATGGCAAACCACCCCCGAAACACAAGACCCCCACAGCCACCATTCCCACCACGAGGGGGATTCATCCAGAGACAATTCAAACGGGACCACAGTCAAACGCAGTGTTACAACTGTCAGAAGATGGGTCACATCAGTCGCGATTGTAGACAGCCGAGGAGACGTCGCGACACACAAGTACGCACCACTGAAACCGCGCCAACTAAAGAAGAAAAGGCGGCGGAATGGCTACGAGGAGTAGCAGGAGATGACGAAGAAGTCAAAGACCTGGTCCTACAGCAGTTGATGGGACAGGATTTTGGAAACGCCTAAACCCGGCGGCCTGGGTGAGGGCAATACGTTGTAACTCTGTGTATATTATGCGCTACCGATCTATGCGAGTACCAGTGTCTATTCGTGCAAGTTACAACATGGCCGATATCAAAGCGTTAGTGGACTCAGGAGCCACTGACAACTTCATCCATCCGAAATTCGTAAAAAGGATGGGATTGGGACAACGGGCATTAGATAAGCCAAAAAATATCTACAACATCGACGATACCACTAATAAAGCGGGGCAGATCACACATTACCTCACGCTTAACGTGGAAACAGGAAGAACAAGAAAGGAATTGAGATTCCTCGTCACCGACATTGGACAGGAAGACATCTTGCTCGGGTACCCTTGGCTTGCCACCTATGAACCAAGGTTCAGCTGGCGCCATGGCACTATAGACGAAAAACAACTTCCTATAGTGTTACGATCAATCAACCCAAACGACAAGAGAGCGGTGCTGAAAAGACTGCTAACAGAGGAGAAAGAAGACGCAACAATAACACGAACGTTCACCAAGGATACCAAAGAACAAATAATAACAACCTTGGAAGAACAAGTATACGGACGAAGATCAGCAGTGGAACTGGCAGTGGACGCCAAACAATACACCGAGGAGGTCAAAATACCAGTGGAATACCAGAGCTTCACAAAGGTATTCAGCGAACAGGAATCAAAGAGGTTTCCGCCCAAAAGAAGTTGCGATCACGCAATAGAATTCAAAAAGGGCGCACCCGAAGTTATCGATTGCAAAATATACCCCATGACTAGGGTAGAAGACGCAGCATTGGATGACTTTATCGACGAACAAATCGAGAAAGGATACATACGACCCTCCAAATCCCCGTATGCATCCTCATTCTTCTTCATCAAAAAGAAAGACGGAAAACTACGACCCGTACAGGACTACCGACGCATAAACGAGTGGACAATACGAAATCAATACCCACTCCCGCTCATAGATGATCTCATCCGAGATCTTGGAGGGGCTCAAATATTCAGCAAACTGGACGTCCGACAAGGGTACAACAACATACGAATCAAGGAAGGGGACGAACACAAAGCCGCATTCAAAACGCGCCGCGGACTCTTCGAACCAACTGTCATGTACTTTGGGCTGTGCAACTCGCCAGCAACATTTCAAAGTTTCATGAACGACATATACCGACCGACGATAGCAAAACACGCACCCAAAGGAACAACCATACGGGTATACATGGATGACATTGCAATAGCCACAGCACGTCAACCAAACGCATTAAAACAACATCAAAAGGCAGTATGCGACGTTCTGGAGGTCGCTCAAAAACACGACCTCTTCTTCAAACCGGAAAAATGTGTATTTAACGCCTCTAGTATCGATTACCTGGGGGTAATCCTTGAAGAGGGGGTAACACGCATGGACCCCGTCAAAATTTCGGGTGTTCGCGACTGGACTACACCCACATCAGTTAAGGACGTACGATCTTTCCTTGGCTTTTGCAACTTTTACCGGCAGTTTATCAGAGGCTTCGCGAACATTGCCAAACCATTAAACGAACTAACGCGCAAAGATGAACCATGGCAATGGACGACAAGACATCAAGCCGCATTTGACACACTCAAACAAAGGGTTACAACGGAACCCATACTAGCACACGCGGACCAAACACAACAATTTGATCTAGAAGTAGATGCATCAGGGTTCGCGGTAGGAGCAGTACTTTTACAGAAGAAAGCAGACGGGAAACGACATCCTGTGGGGTATTATTCGGCAACACTCAACGCTGCTGAACGCAACTACGACATCTACAACCTAGAGTTGTTAGCAATCGTAAAAGCGCTACGAAACTGGCGACATTTACTAGCTGGATCCCCACACAAAGTACGCATATTCTCGGATCACCTCAACCTTCGTTACTGGCGAGATCCCCAGAAGATCAGCCGACGAATCGCTCGAGAAGTACTGGAATTAGCGGAATATAATTTCGAAATACATCACGTCAAAGGAACCGCAAATGGTAGAGCCGACGCACTCTCGCGACGCGCTGACTACGACCAAGGAGAAAAAGACAACGAGGACGTCACGGTCCTACCAAACGACTTGTTCATACGAACAACGACTACCCAACCACAACAAGACGAGGAAAGGATACGCAAATGGGTTGATCCCCACAAATTGATCAAATAGACGGACTTTGGTGGTACCAAGGTCAAAGACTGGTCGTCACAGGAACAATGGGAGAAATTAGAGAAGTAATCTCCACACACCACGATCCCCCTATTCACGGACATCCAGGAATAAACCGAACAACCCAAATGGTAGAGCGCCACTATTGGTGGCCCACAATGAAACAAGATATCGCCGAATACGTACGAGGATGTGCCGAGTGCCAGCGATGTAAGGTCAACACCCAAAGGACAAAGGCACCACTACAACCAATATTCCCGAAACCCGAAGCAACACCCTTCGAAGTAGTGGCGCTAGACTTCATCACCAAACTCCCGACATCAAGGGAGTACGATTCCATACTTACCATCACTGACCACGATTGCTCAAAGGCGTCAATATTCATACCCTGCAAAGAAGAAATATCTGGCGAGGAAACTGCAGCCCTATACGCCAAACATGTAGTCGCACGTTCGGACTACCAACGAAACTAATTAGCGATCGAGACCCCCGATTCGCGTCTAAATTCACAAGGGAACTGTGTCGTCTTCTAGGGATACAGCAAAATATCTCGACTGCTTACCACCCACGAACGGACGGACAATCGGAACGAACAAACCAATGGCTGGAGCAATATCTCAGGCTCTGGGCCAACGAACGACAAAACAATTGGGCCGATCATCTCGCACTGGCCGAATTTGCACACAACAATTGGATTAACGAATCCACACGCGAAACCCCATTTAGGTTACTGATGGGATATCACCCACACACTAATTGGACGGATAAGAAATCACCCATACCACAGGTCACGACCAGGTTGGAACAACTGAAGGAGATCAGACGACAGGCACAAGAACAGATGCGCCGAGCGCAACAGTCATGGGTCAAACATCGTGACACCCCCAAATATCAAATAGGGGACAGGGTATGGCTAGAGGGACGTCATCTGCGAACCAATCAACCAACGGCAAAACTTGCGCCCAGGAGGCACGGACCATTTCGGGTCGTCCAGGTGATGTCTCCTGTCAATTATCGGCTCGAACTTCCCACACAGTGGAGTATCCACGACGTGTTTCATACAGATCTTCTCACACCATACAAAGAAACGCTGATTCATGGCGCAAACTACCAGCGCCCACCGCCCGAATTAGTGGAGGACGTGGAAGAATATGAAGTCGAAAGAGTACTAGACTCAAGAAGATAGGACGCGGGCGAAACTCCAATACCTGATCAAATGGAAGGATATGCCGACTCGGACAACCAGTGGGTCCCATGGAGCGACATCCATGCGGACGAAAAGATAAGGGAGTTCAAGCAGTCTAATCCACTGGCCGAAATTCACATAAAAGCAGGAACTGTGATACGACCAATCCCCATCCCAATGGCCTACATCCCCATTAACACTCTTACCACATCGATGACCTCCCCTCAGTTAACACCCTCACTACCTACGACACCACCAACAACGTGGACGACCCATTCTGCTCCGCCGTGGAGTACGTCCGGACGACCGCCATCAATGATCAAGCAGCCCGAGACCTTGCCGAGGCTCGCCGGCGATTCCCAACACCCGCAAGCGGTCGAGTGGAGGACGATGAGGGAGAAGACCGCCATGATGAAGGAGGTGATGCAGTCATGGCGCTGGATCAGATAGTGACGAGGACGGCGAGGGAGAGACGGACGAGGATACGGTTGCTGATGAGGCAAGTATCCTCCAGCCCTCCACCGCCGCAACATCCACTACCGCTGTCGACCGATACGACAGTGATGAGTCATCAGACGACGACGACGACGACAACACCTACCACGAGACCAGGGCTGACTCATCCGACGAGGATCAGTCCTACTTTGAAGCCAGAGTTGTCTGCACCCGATGCGACAACCCCCGAACTACTGCCATTGCGCACCCCGAATCATACCCCCACCTATCACAAGAGTCGACGACGAGTCTGCCGACGAAACCGGTGATGCTGAAGGAGGACCACCGCCGGTTGCTGTCATCTTCGGACCGATGGCGGAAGCAGGGTACGCTGCTCGCGGAGTACTACCCTACAGTCACGCACCAATCCCGTCTCCAACTACTACGCGCCGAGCGAATGCGGCGAGGCGCCCTATCCGTGCCGTATCGCCTACCCCCGCGGGATTCACCCTCAACAACGGGATGAATTGGGTCCCGATGGTCATCGAGCACGAGGTCGACGGGTGCCAGCGCGGTACGTGCGAGTTCGCATGCTCGACAACCCAGAGGTCTTCGGGACTATGGGGAGGTACGAGCCTATCTACAGGGGAGACATCCACGCCGAGCCATGTCGGGATATGGGGCCCGCAGCTGAGTATAATCGTGATGAGCTCAAGTATTTCAAGGCTGACTTCCGGGGAAAGCGCCAGGTAGACGAGGCTCTTGCCAGACTGGGGGACATATCCCTTCAGGCTGAGGTGAGACGCTACCGCGCGTCCCAGGAAGTCATCGAGGAGTTGGAGGCCGCCATCAAGAGACTTGAAGATGACGTGTTCGTTCACGTCGACCGAGCTCGTCACTCGGCAAGAAGACTAGGGCGGGCTCATGCGTTGCAGAGGGTACGTGACGAGCACGAAACGGATGTCGGACTTACAGCGGTTACGAATTGGGTGGTTGAGCGTGGGCGCTCACCCATATGAAGGGGGTAATGTAACGTCCCAGGTCACACCATGTATCTGACCTAACCCATAAGTCACGGGACGACGGGATCGAGCATGGTAAGGGGGATGACGAGTCGCTCCCTAATACTTACCAATACGTGGACGATGACTGATCGTGTACTATACAATGACTGACGGGTTTGTGATACGATTACTGATCATACGAGGACGATTACTTAGCCAAGGAGTAGCATTAGTAGTAGTGGCGGTCTCGCTGACGAAGGCGGACTGCAACCTAGTACTATATAAGGAAGCTATCGACTGTTGTGGTCGATAGCTTGGATTTCTTGTACATCTCTCACCTTGTTATCCAAGTCGTGGTTCCTTCTCTTCCTCTCGTCCTTTCGGACCGTGTGTCAAGACAAACTACAAGGAAACTCCGCCTTCGTGCGTTGAGACGTCACTCTGCCTTCGCGCTAGAGTCTAAGAATTCGCTGAGTCACCGCGTTCCCTCTTACACGTGCCTAAGTCAGGCTCACGTGCAGCTCGCACGTAACATGGAGTCTCACCTTGTGAAGGTATTGAGACTAGTAGAGAGGTTTGTAGAGTGGAGTGCTCAAGTGTGCGTAGAGTGAACGACTTGTATTCTTAGAGGGGCTCTACTCCCCTCATTTATAGGAAAACCAGTCCCTATGGTCCACCCATGTCCGTTTGCATCAAAGTGATGAGTAAAGGTGTCCACAATATCGCGTTCTCAGTGACGCCTGATGTGAAACACCCTAGAAGTCTTCAATATCACCACGTGTGATACTGATAAGACTTGTGCCCTCCATATTGGAGTTGCACCCACTTTTGTGCGTAACGGAGTACCCTAATATGGTAATCATATGTACGATACTACTGTAATGTCGTAACTGCTATAGATAAGATACGTATGTACTTATTACGTTTCAACAGTGTTCGTCAATTGGTGAGCAGCGTCGATGACACAAATGTTTGGCTACTCATCGCTGTCCACATTCTTAGCAGGCTCGGGGATGACAATCCTTTCGTTTGTCATCACTCAGCGCCCTACGTCCCGATGAGCTTAGCTTCCTTTACTTGTCGGCGGATCCTGTCGCCTCGTGGACAGGTCTTTGCACTTGTCAAGGACTTCATTAGTCTTCACTTACCACAACTCCAAATCTGCATCACCAGCCATCCCGAGTTCGATATTCGGGCACCAGGCTGGACACAGGCCCTTCTCGGTCGGTATACTCATTGAGGGAAACTCGCCGGTGAGAGTCACGCCTCATGCCCGCCATGCCTCGTCGGTCACGCCACTCCGGAGGCGCTGTGCCTATCCGAGGAGACGAGGCCATCACTGGAGCGCCTGGTATTTATTGAACCACATCCACTTTTTAGGGCGTTTTTTTTTCTCCGCCATGAAGACCTGAGCTATGCTGTGCCCATCAATCGACCGCTAATGGCCGCACTGAAGCCGATGACCGCCTCCGATACAATCTTCAGCTAGGACACCTACTTCTGCGATCGGTGGTTGGTCTGTCCCTGCTGTCGATTCTGTTCATGTTCACAACAGCTCCAGTAACCTGGCCGTGCAACGCAACAGCCTTCGATTACCGCCCTAGTCATCGATCTATCGACCTTCGGCTTGATTGGAGATAATTGGCGGTGTCTCAAAGAGAGGTTGACGCATCAGTTGTGAATTAGGGTGCTCGTGTCAGCGTTCTGAAGACCCGCGGAGACAACTTTGACTCTTTGGATAGTGGTGACTAGCAGTAGCCCAATGTACCTGTATCAGTTCATAGTTATAGAATGATACATAGATTTTCCAACTTCTACCCCAAAAGCGTCACACACTTTTTGCGGTACATGGGAGGATGGTTCTGCACAATATTTTTGATTATGTAAGCATGAAACACAAAAATCTTGGTTAACGTTCGGTTCAGTTCCTGAACCCTTTCTGAACCCGAACCGAACCGAATAGAACTGAACCCTCGGTTCAGGTTCAGGTTCAGGCAAATACCCTGAACCGAACTGATGGTCTGGTTCAGGGTTTGGAAAAAATCCCAAAGAACCAGACCGAACTGAACTTTCCCATCACTAGTCCTGACTTCGATCGGACATCTCCTTCAACACCACCTTCAAGTTACAATTAGAGATCAGGGACATTTATCTCATCCTGTGCTGTTTCGCATTTGTTTATGCGGGAAGGCGGTCTTCCGTGTGCTTAAACTCCTGTATTGACCTCTGTATGCTGTGGGCAAACCAACAGAGAGAAGCAAGGAGAGAAGGCGAAAGGAGCGCACCTTGAAACAGAGAACACGCTCCAGGTCGCCAACGACACTGGCGACCGCTCCCCACATACCCACAAAGAGTTTTGCAAGAAGTGCGGTATTCGCATGTGGTGCATCAGCGCAAACGAGTTGCCTGCTCAAGAGTGTGTTGGGCAAGGTATTAGCGACATTTCCCGGACAATGAGAAAGGAAGCGAGGAGGAAAACTCGTACGATCATCATGCTGCGAGCTTCCGGTACTAGGTACTATCCGCACGGCCACGACCTGCACTCGGACTTTGGGTGACTGCGTCCACGCACGCCGTGGCAGTCACCGTTCCGCGTCGTTCAATTTCCACAGGGATACGGAGCTCAAAGCCATGTGCTCAAGCATTCACGAAGGTGCGCATGACCCCGGGCGTAGCGTGACTAGCCGCCTTGGTGCTGAGTGTCGTGAGGCCGGGCAGAGGAAAAAACCAGAGGGCCAGGTGTAGGAATGAACAACATGATGCGTTGTACTAATAATGCCCATATGCGGCTTCCGGGTCAGCTGAAGCTTTCCCGCGAGTG
>WITN01001176.1:0-23594 GCA_015025155.1 Lactarius quietus
ACGAAGTGAAGGGATAGAACCCGAAGAAATCGCAGTACTCGCGGAGATAGACGCACTAGCCACACGAACAGCTGAGTTACACATTCCTGAACCAATAGGGGAATACCATTTCAGCAGGATGGCTACCCAAACAGAAGTATCACCACCCCGACTTGTTATCAATGAACAGACAGTCATGTCCAACAACTACAACCAGAAGACATGGAAGCCGTTAATCGAGCAATGGGACCAGATATCCCCGATGCGCCAAGTATTCCGGAAGGAACTGAAATGTTCTACGAGTTCCGGCTCAACCGAAACAGAGTACCATCACCCGATAACAGACCATTCCCACCACCAGGAGGAGGACCACCAGGAGGAGGACCACCCAATGGCGGTTGGCCGCAAGGAGGAGGAGGAGGAGGACCACCCCCAGCAGGACCACCAGCAGGACCCGCGATAGCCAACCAACAAGGAAGCGACAAGTTCATCGGCAATCTGCCGCCTACATTTACAGGGAACAGATCCCAAGCGGAATCATTCATCCTCCAATGGGAGGTATACGCAGGAGTCAACGCCAACCACTCTGCTATGAGGAACAAATATCAGAAAGCTATGTTGTTTCTCACATACATACAAGGAAATGCGGTTAACCAATGGGTAATGTCCGCAAGCCAATGGCTCGTCAACGAGGTAGCCACAGGAACAGACCAGTTCAACAATAGGTTATGGGAGAATCTGCTCAACGCCTTTCAAAGACAGTTCGGCGACATTCTCAGCAAAGAACGAGCCCAAGCCCAGCTCGACGCTGGAATACACATGAAGGACGGAAGGATCGACAACTACATCGCGCAATTCGAACAGCTGGTTCGACATGCAGGGTACAATATTAATGCCGAACAAACTATCAAGTACTTCACAAAAGGACTACCACGAGCATTATACGAAACCATGTACCAACATGACGACCCCAGAAACTACGAAGAATGGAGAGATTCTGCCCTGAAAAGGCAGCAGAAGTGGATCCACATGCAGACGGTCAGGGGTAACCTGGACGCCTTCAAACCAGGACGAGCTCCAGGGGAGCATTAGCTAAGTTACTCGCACCACTCCAGAGTGACGATCGAATGGACACATCCGCAGATCGTGTACGAGGACGACTCGCAGGGGCCAAAGATATCGTGGCAAACCACTACAGGAATGCCAAACCCCCACAACCACCATTCCCACCATGAGGGGGATTCATTCAGAGACAGTTCAAACGAGACCACAGCCAAACGCAGTGTTATAACTGCCAGAAGATGGGTCATATCAGTGCGACTGCAGGCAGCCCAGGAGATGCCGCGACATACAAACACGCACCACCGAAACCGCGCCAACTAAAGAAGAAAAGGCAGCAGAATGGCTACGAGGAGTCGCAGGAGATGACAAGAAGTAAAAGACCTGGTCCTACAACAGTTGATGGGACAGGATTTTGGAAGCGCCTGAACCCGGCGGCCTGGGTGAGGGCAATACGTTGTAACTCTGTGTATATTATGCGCTATCGTTCTATGCGAGTACCAGTGTCTATCCGCGCAAGTTACAATATGGCCGACATCAAAGCATTAGTGGACTCCGGAGCCACTGATAACTTCATACATCCGAACTTCGTCAAACGGATGGGATTGGGACAACGGGCATTAGATAAGCCCAAAAATATCTACAACATCGACGATACCACTAATAAAGCGGGACAGATCACACACTACCTCACGCTCAATGTGGAAACAGGAGGAACAAAAAGGGAAATGAGGTTCCTCGTCACCGATATCGGAAGAGAAGACATCCTGCTAGGGTACCCATGGCTCGCCACCTATGAGCCAAGGTTCAGCTGGCGGCACGCCACTATAGATGAGAAACAACTTCCTATAGTGTTGCGATCAATTAACCCAAATGACAGGAAAGCAGTGTTAGCAAGGTTGCTAAAAGAAGAAGAAAACGACGAGAGGATATCACGAATGTTCACAAACGAAACAAAAGAACAAGTCGTGACAAAACTAGAAGAACAGGTATATGGAAGAAGATCAGCGGTAGAACTCGCAGTGGATGCCAAGCAGTACACCGCGGAGGTCAAAATACCAACAGAATACCAACGCTTCGCAAAAGTATTTAGCAAGGAAGAATCGAAAAGGTTCCCACCCAAAAGAAGTTGCGATCACGCAATAGACTTCAAAAAGGGAGCGCCAGAAGTAATTGACTGCAAAGTATACCCCATGACCAGGGTAGAAGACGCAGCATTGGACGACTTCATTAATGAACAAGTCGAAAAAGGATACATACGTCCCTCGAAATCCCCGTACGCATCATCATTCTTTTTATTAAAAAGAAGGACGGAAAGCTACGACCCGTACAGGACTACCGACGAATAAACGAGTGGACAATACGAAACCAATACCCACTCCCTCTCATCGATGACCTCATCCGAGACCTTGGGGGAGCTCAAATGTTCAGCAAACTAGACGTCCGACAAGGGTATAATAACATACGGATCAAGGAAGGAGACGAACACAAAGCCGCGTTTAAAACACGCCACGGACTTTTCGAACCAACCATCATGTACTTTGGACTGTGCAACTCACCAGCTACTGTTCAGAGCTTCATGAACGAGATATACCAACCAATGATAGCAAAACATGAACCCAATGGGACGACCATCAGGGTCTACATGGACGACATTGCGATAGCTACGAAACGCCAACCAAACACACTTGAACAACACCAGAAGGCAGTTTGCGATGTCCTAGAAGTTGCTCAAAAACACGACCTCTTCTTCAAACCAGAAAAATGTGTCTTTAACGCCCCTAGTATTGATTACCTGGGGGTAATCCTTGAAGAGGGGGTAACACGTATGGACCCCGTCAAAATTTCGGGTGTTCGCTGTAAGGCGAGCTACCTGGCTGAGCCCGAAACTGTCAATTTATTATCTCAATCATCCTCATGCCACCTCGTTGCTCGGGTCCGTATGGTTTTGCCTATTCTGCATATGCTTTTATTCTCTTTACGAGTACTCGTTTCGCCTTTCCTTTTCAGCTTAGGTACTATCTTCTGTACTTAAACCGGCATGTTTCCAGGAAATAAGAAGAATCGTTTTCCCCCCGAGTTAGTATTCGCGTTTTGTATTCCCTTCGTCCCAAGAGTCAGGCCGCCGAGGCACTTGAAGGACCAGTCCTGTCACCCACTTTAACCTCTTACCTCCCCCCCTTTTGGAGTTGGATCACGCTCTGCCACACGAATCTCACGCACGCACTTTCGAGCGCGTACATCGCGACTGGACATCTCCCTCATCAGTTAAGGACGTACGATCTTTTCTTGGTTTCTGCAACTTTTACCGGCAGTTTATCAGAGGCTTCGCAAACATTGCCAAACCACTAAATGAACTAACACGAAAAGACGAACCATGGCAATGGACAAAAAGACATCAAACAGCATTCGATACACTCAAACAACGGGTCACGACAGAACCCATACTAGCACATGCAGATCAAACATAACAATTTGATTTAGAAGTCGATGCATCAGGATTCGCAGTAGGAGCGGTGCTGTTAC
The DNA here is from genome assembly GCA_015025155.1 of Lactarius quietus. NCBI lineage: Eukaryota > Fungi > Basidiomycota > Agaricomycetes > Russulales > Russulaceae > Lactarius > Lactarius quietus. The sequence goes on from WITN01001176.1 coordinate 3,565, forward strand.
AGAAGAAATTGGATGGGAAACGACACCCTGTGGGGTACTACTCAGCAACACTGAACGCCGCCGAACGCAACTACGACATCTATAACCTAGAGTTGTTAGCCATCGTAAAAGTGTTAAGGAACTGGCGACACCTAATAGCTGGATCCTCACACAAAGTATGCATATTCTCGGACCATCTTAACCTTCGGTACTGGCGGGATCCCCAGAAAATCAGCCGACGAATCGCCAGAGAAGTGCTAGAATTGGCAGAATACAATTTCAAGATACATCACGTCAAGGGAACCGCAAATGGAAGAGCAGACGCACTCTCACGACGCACCGACTATGACCAAGGAGAAAAGGACAACGAGAACATCACGTTGCTACCAAACAAGTTGTTCGTACGAACAACCACCACTCAACCACAACAAGACGAACAAAGGATACGCAAGTGGGTCGACCCCCATAAATTAACCAAAGTAGACGGACTTTGGTGGTACCACGGACAAAGGCTAGTCGTCATGGGAACACCAGGAGAAATCAGAGAAGTAATCTCCACACATCACGATCCCCCTATTCATGGACACCCAGGAATAAACCGAACAACCCAGATGGTGGAACGCCACTACTGGTGGCCCACAATGAAGCAGGACATTGCCGAATACATACGAGGATGTGCTGAATGCCAGCGATGCAAGGTCAACACACAAAGGACGAAGGCGCCGCTACAACCAATCTTCCCAAAACCAGAAGCAACACCATTTGAAGTAGTGGCGCTAGATTTCATCACCAAACTCCCGACATCAAGGGAGTACGATTCAATACTCACAGTCACTGACCACGACTGCTCAAAGGCATCAATATTCATACCTTGTAAGGAGGAAATCTCGGGTGAAGAAACTGCAGCGCTATATGCCAAACATGTAGTCGCACGATTTGGCCTGCCGACGAAACTAATCAGCGATCAAGATCCTCGATTCGCATCCAAGTTTACAAGAGAACTATGCCGACTCTTGGGAATACAACAAAACATTTCAACTGCCTACCACCCAAGGACAGACGGACAATCAGAACGAACAAACCAATGGTTGGAACAGTACCTCAGGTTCTGGGCCAACGAAAGGCAAGACAATTGGGCCGATCACCTTGCACTAGCTGAGTTCGCACATAATAATTGGGTTAACGAATCTACACGCGAAACTCCATTTAGGTTGTTGATGGGATATCACCCACACACTAATTGGACGGACAAAAGATCACCCATACCACAGGTCACAACTAGGCTAGAACAGTTGAAAGAGATAAGGAATCAGGCACACGAACAAATGCGCCACGCGCAACAGTCATGGATCAAAACTTGTGACTTCCCTAAATATCAAATAGGAGATTGGGTCTGGCTAGAAGGACGTCACCTGCGGACCCATCAACCAACCACAAAACTTGCGCCCAGACGACACGGACCATTCAGGATTGTCCAGGTGATGTCTCCTGTCAATTACCGACTTGAACTTCCCACACAGTGGAGCATCCACGATGTCTTTCACACAGACCTTCTCACACCTTACAAAGAAACGCTGATTCACAGCGCAAATTATCAACGCCCACCACCAGAATTAGTAGAGGACGTGGAAGAATATGAGGTCGAAAAGGTACTAGACTCAAGAAGACATGGACGAGGGCGCAAACTTCAATATCTCATCAAATAGAAGGGTTACTCAGACTCAGACAACCAGTGGGTCCCATGGAGCGATGTCCATGCGGACGAGAAGATAAGGGAGTTCAAACAGTCTAACCTGCAAGCTGAAATTCACATAAAAGCAGGGACTATGACACGACCAATCCCCACTCCAATGGCCTACATTCCCATTAATACTCTTACCCACATCGATGACCTCCCCTCTGTCAACACCCTCACCACCTACGACACCACCAACAATGTGGACGACCCTTTCTGCTCAGCAATCGAGCAGGTCAGAACCGTGGCCGAACGAGACCGAGACGAGCGAGAACAACAAGAACGCGACCTGGCCGAAGCTCGCAGGTGATTCCCCACACCCGCTAGCGGAAGAGTGGAGGCAGATGAGGAGGGACTACAGACTGTTGAAGGAGGTGATGACCTCATGGCGGCTGGATCAAGTAACGAAGATGACAGCGGAGGAGAGACGGAAGAGGATACAACGGTTGACGAGGCAAGTATCTTACAGCCCTCCACCGCCTTCACATCCACCACCGCTGTCGACCGATATGACAGCGACGAGTCCTCCGATGGCTCATACCATGACGCCCACATCATATGTACCCAATGCAACAACCCCCAAAGCTACTGCCACTGCGATCCCTTGCGCATCCCCCACGAGACCAAGAAGACGAAGAAGAAGATATTGCCGATGAAACCGTGGATGACGAAGACGATCACCGCCGGTTGCTGTCATCTACGGACCGACTGCGGAGGTCGGATACGAAGCACGAGGACTGCCACCATACCGGGAGGCGCGCGATCCCTCACCCATCACTACGCGCCGAGACGCCCTATCCGTACCCTATCGCCTACTCCCAATGGATTCGTCCTCAACAACGGGATGAATTGGGTACCCATGGTGATCGAACATGAGGGTCGACGCATCCCCGCTAGGTATGTACGGGTGAGGATGCTCGATAACCCCAAAGTATTCGGGACAATGGGGCGACTTTCGCCCATCTACCGAGGAGACATCCATGCCGAACCATGTAGGGACATGGGGCCCGCAGCTGAGTATTCCCGAGAAGACCTACAATACCTCCGCGCTGACTTCAGGGGATGGCAACAGGTAGATGAAGCCCTCGCGAGGCTGGGAGACATCTCCCTTGCCGCCGAAGTGAGGCGCTACCGTGCATCCCAGGAGGTCATCCAAGAGTTGGAGGCGGCGATCAAGAAGCTCAAAGACGACATCTTCGTGCATGTCGACCGCGTGCGACACTTGGCAAAGAGGTTGGGGAGGGCGCACGCCATTGTCAGGATAAGGACGAACACGAGATGGACGTTGGACTAACAGCGGTACCCAATTGGGTTGTGGAGCGAGGGCGCTCACCCTTGTGAAGGGGGTGATGTAACGTCCCGGGTCACAGTACGTATCTGACCTAACTCATAAGCCATGGGACGCTGGGAAAGCGGAGTATGACGAACAAGTATGGTAAGGGGATGACGAGTCACTCCCTAATATTTACCAAGGCAGTGTGGACGATGACTGATATTCTTACTGTACAATTACAGAGTAGACGTGGACGATTACACAGCAAAGGATGAGGCTTAGTAGTAGTGGCGCCTCGCTGACGAAGGGGCTGCCCCATAGCGCTATATAAGGAAGCTATCGACTGTTGTGGTCGATAGCTTGGATTTCTTGTACCACTCTCATCTTGTTATCCAAGTTGTGCTTTCTCTCTCTTTCTCTCGTCCTTTGGGGCGTGTCTCAAGTAATCTTCAAACAGACTCCGCCTTCGAGCGTTGAGACGAAACTCTGCCTTCGTGCTAGAGACAAGGAAACTGCTGAGTCACCGTGTTCACCTTACATTGCCTAAGTCAGGCTCACGTGCAGCTCGCACGTAACACACCCAGGCATTACGAAAACCCATGAATTACTCTCGCGACACTATTGGTGGCCCACAATGAAACGGGATGTTGTCGAGTACGTGCAAGGATGTGCAGAGTGCCAGAGACACAAAGTCAATACCAAACCTATGAAGGCACCACTGACACCCATATACCCGTGACCAGACGCTACCCCATTCGAAGTCATTGCGGTTGATTTCATAACCAAGTTACCCCCTTCAGACGGATACAACGTGATACTCACTATCACCGACCACGACTGCTCCAAAGCATCAATATTCATTCCCTGTCAAGAGACTATATCAGGGGAGGAGACGGCTCTACTTTATGCAAAACAAGTATTACCCTGATTCAGGTTACCATCCAAGGTCATCAGCGACCGAGACCCACGATTCGCAGCTAAGTTCATGAGAGAACTGTGCCAAATCCTCCAAGTTCAACAAAACATCTCAATGGTGTATCATCCCAGGACAGATGGACAGTCGGAAAGAACTAACCAATGGCTTGAACAGTACCTCAGGCTTTGGACCAACGAGCAGCAAGACAATTGGGCCGCACAATTACCATTGGCAGAGTTTGCACACAACAACATGATGAGTATCACTACTAAACAAACCCCGTTCTTCACGCTCATGGGGTATCACCCCAGAGATAAATGGGCGGCAGGTCCAATCAACGTGCCAAGTGTGAAGAATCGGATAGAACAATTGCAAGAAGCATGACAGAGCGCGCAAGAAAACATGAGAAAAGCCCAGAGCGCATGGGTGAAACACAAAGACACCCCTAGATATGCCATAGGGGATCAAGTATGGCTAGATGGGCGCAATCTGCGCATCAATCAGCCAACTGCCAAGCTTGCGCCCAGAAGACAGGGGCCGTTCGAAGTGGTACAGGTGATGTCCCCTGTGAATTACCGGCTCAAATTACCACCAAGATGGCAGATACATGACGTGTTTCACACAGACTTACTCACCCCTTACAAAGAAACACGCATGCACGGTGCAAAGTACTTGCGCCCACCACCAGAGATAGTGGATGGCATGGAAGAATACAAGGTCGAAAAGGTACTAGACTCAAGGAGAAGTGGAAGGGGGCGGAAACTCCAATACCTCATCAAGTGGGAAGGATACGCCGACTCTGAAAATCAATGGGTCCCGTGGAACGATTTCCATGCGGAGGAAGAGATAAGGAAGTTCAAAAGGGCTAATCCCAGGGCCGAAATACACCTAAAAGCAGCCTTGACAGGACCAACCGCATCTTTACCTCCATCTTCAATGGCTCATGTCCCTCTCACCATTATCAACATTGACGCCATCCCCGATGTCAACACCCTCTCTACCTATGACACCAACAACAATGTCAACGACCCATTCTGCTCGGCACTCGAACATGTCAGAGCAACTGCTGAACAAGATCAAGCCGCCCGAGACCTGGCCGAGGCTTGCAGGTGATTCCCCACACCCGCAAGCGGCTGAGTGGAGGACGATGAGGGAGGAGTACTGCCTATTGAAGGAGGTGATGTCGGCATGGAGGCAGGATCAGATAGTGAAGAAGACGGCAGTGGAGAGACAGATGAGGATACAGTTGCTGATGAGGCGAGTATCCTCCAGTCCTCCACCACACACACCTCTACCACCGCTGTTGATCGATACGACAGTGAAGACGAAGATGACGAGAGTGACGAATCCTACCACGTCGCTCAAGTTGTCTGCACCGCATGCAACAACCCCCCCAACTACTGTCACTGCACACCCCTGCCAATACCCCTACAAGTCCACGAAGTTGCCGAAGAAACTGATGATGACATGCGCCGACCACCTCCAGTTGCTGTTATCTATGGACCAACAGCAGAGCTCGGGTATGAGGCATGGGGACTACCTCCCTACAGAGAAGAGCGCGATCCGTCACCCATCACTACGCGCAGAACGCATGAGGCGAGGCACCCTCTCTGTCCCATATTGCCTACCCCAGGTGGATTCATCCTCAACAATGGGATGAATTGGGTGCCGATGGTCATTGAGCACGAAGGACGACGCATCCCTGCAAAGTATGTGCGGGTGCGGATGCTTGACAACCTGGAGGTGTTTGGGACGATGAGGAGGTACTCACCCATTTATCGGGCCGACATTCATGCAGAACCATGCCGACACATGGGCCCAGCAGCTGAGTACAGCCAAGACAACTTGCAGTACCTCCACACTGACTTCCGCAGAAAGCGACAGGTGGACGAAGCCCTTGCTAGGCTGGGGGATATATCCCTCCAAGCTGAAGTAAGGCGCTACCACGCGTCCATGGAAGTCATCGCCGAGCTTGAGGCGGTGATCAAGAAGTTGGAGGACGACATCTTCGTCCACATCGACTGAGCTCGACACTTGGCGACCAGGTTGGGAAGGGCACATGTGATTAGGAGGATACGAGACGAGCACGAGATGGACGTCGGCCTCACAATGGTTACTAATTGGGTAGTGGAGCATGGGCGCTCACCCTTGTAAAGGGGGTGATGTTACGATTTGGCCAAGAGTAAGCAGGATGACAAGTCGCTCCTGAATCTTACCAAGAGGAACAGGTCTGTTTGTCATACGAGATGTACGATTACTCATAGTATTAGTGTACGATTACCGAGTGCTAGTAGTAGTGGCGGTATCGCTGATGAAGGTGTGCCGCTCAGTATTAGTTATAAGGAGGCTGTCGACTGATGTAGTCGACAGCTTGACACTTTTGTACAACTTCGAATCGCTAGGGGCTTCCATCTCTCCCCTTGGTCTTGGCTAAGTCACCACAGACCGTTCGCCATGCTTAGGGAGGCACTTGCACGTGTCCTCATATAGTCTCGCCTTTGAGCGAAGACTCATTACCACTGAGTCATCTCGTTTTCGCTGCAGCCATCGCGTATCGCTTAGCCTAAGTCAGGCTCGAGCCGCGTCAGGCATTACAACGTGAGCCAGCATGTCATCTTGCACACGTGTCTGAAAAACTATTTAATGCAGAAATGGAAGGGGCTCTTTCGCAGCCCATTGGTGATCCAAACGTTCACTGCGCACCTCATGGCTACAGAAGGCGCCCAGGTGGTTCCCAACCTCCATGGTCCTCAACTTGAACAAACTCCCACGGCTACTGGCGGCCTAGGCCTGGCCACTGCATCTGTGAGTACCTTTATTGTCTTCGCCAGAAGATTGTTGACCCTTTGTAGGTGGAGAGGGCACTGACTTTGGTTGCAAGAGGCATATTGACAATTGCAATAGCCAGGGCAGCCAGAGGCAAGACAGTCACATTTCCTCATATGCTTAACGTTTCCACCGGCAAGGATTCCATGCATCAGATGGGTTTCAGTGATGCTGCTTGGGGTAAAGTGTCTCGGAGTTATGCCAAGTTGGCAAGAGCACTCTCAATAGCTAAGTTTGGTGCGATCGTCAACAGTGCTCAGGTGTATATGAAGCCCAGTTGTTTTTTCAACAAGAGTGACACTGTTCCAACGGAAACCGTTGTTAACGAGGACGACGAACGTGCATGCCTGATCAATAACTCTGGTTCGGACGCCGACTTGGACTCAGGCTCAGATGAAGCATGTAAGTCTTTTCCTTTTCCCCCTTTCCTCTGAGTCCCCTGACCCAGCTGATGTGATCTCAGGATTTGCGTTGCCAGTATCATATCATTCAATTTCAACTTTCATTTACCATCACTACAGTACTGGAGCACCTTTTTATGCTTGACACGCTTGTGCCAAATGAACTACTGTTATGTATTGCCCATGGCAGTCATGTGACACTCACCGCATCAGGACCAGGATGTGTGCAGGCCGACGAAGGCATGGAAGGGACGCCAGAAGATCGTGTGGTGTAAGACCTTAGGCTTGATGTTGGGACGGAATCCAGCGGGCTGGGGTTTGATCCCCTTTTGGAAGGTGTTCTGGATGGATCAGTCAGGAGGCACCTGTACTAGTGCCAAGTAGTATGCTTACTGAGGCATTACTGATGTGTCACAGTTTGACATCGTTCGGACTAACTATATCATCTTCATTATGAGGTCTCGGAGTTCGGGACGCTTACTATACGGTTATGACTACGATAGTAAGCCTCAATTAGTCATGGACACTGACGCGTCGCCGGTACTTGGGTTCACCGGTGTTTCAGGTATTATTAGAACGGACTATGACTCATTACTAGTATAGTGGTACTAGGGTTTGGATTCTAAGCTGCGCTTTAAAGCCAGCGAATAACTGTATATAAGCTGTAGTATCAAGACCAAGGCTCTTCAGCTTGGTCTTCTTGAATCATCACCAGTCGATTCCTCTCGTCTTCACCAGTCGATTCTTCTCGTCTTCCAATCTATTGATTGAAGCTTATCCTTTGGATACCCTAGTGTCGAGCAACAGCGACCTAGTGGCAGTGTAACTAAGCTAAGTTGCCAGTGACTATCACCATTCATCCGTATACTCGAGTATCACGCCGCAAGGTTGTTCAAGTCGAACAAGCGTTAGGTGATAACGCTACATTAAGACCAAGCTTCAAAGTGGCGTCATCAGAAACTACACGAGAACGTCGTCGCAACTGTGACTGTTACGATTAGCCACGCGTGTCACATACGTTGACCGTTTGGCCTGAACTTTTGCCACAGTCTCCCGTATCACATGGACTATCAGTGGGACCATTTTCACATTTTGATTCATACTTCTTACGCCCCGCGTGCCCTCTCGTACCCGTGACTCCTGATGACTTACTAAATATCTTCTATCTCGTTCGGCGCGGTTCCATATGACATCATACTAGTACAAGTACTAGTAGTATTGGTGGCGACCCTAGTACCGCAGCTTCCAGTAGTGGCGCAGCTTGATTCGTATTTAACATGTACTTCTAACGGACAAGGACCTTAGGTCCGAGTTCTTGAATCTCATCGACTTCACACTGTCACACCCTCCGGGCTGCATCCAAGTCCAGTCGACTTGTCAGTTCCAACCTTCTTTTCTACGACGATCGGAGATACTTCGTATCCATTCCATCGCTTGTATATTCACTACTCCGCCTAGGGTAATACCCTACGCTCTCGCATACTGTCGTCGCCATATCCACGGCCCTCATCGGGGGAGGTTTGGCAATCGCTACGCCAACATCGACACACGAACCCCTCGCATAATCGGTACTCCACGCTCGCCACTCAAGTCAAGTCGATATGTCCAGTCGAACGTAACAGTGACGATCTTTGGTTTCAACACAGAGGCGCTGACAACGTACCACAAAGATTTTGCAAGAATACAGAGTACCGGTATAGCAAAACTACAGGTACTACCGGATACCACGCCAAGAGTAGAGAAGACAATAGAACCGTCGCAGTTGAGTTTCTCTACGATTGATACATTTGGATTGAAATTCGCTGGTTCCAACCACAGAACGGAGACGGAGAGTGGGAAGGTTTCCGAACAGCTTTGGAAGATTTAGACTGTGACATCTACATCAACGAACTCACACAAGAAGAAGTACAAGAGTTGGATAACGCGAATCCAACCGGCAAATCAGCATCCAACACACCACCCCCATCACCAAGTACTAAGAGTAACGCATCTCTTGGAGCAAGATCCTCCTCTCCATCACAGCAAGGAATCAACTTAGCAATCGCTACAGAATCATTACGCTTAGGAGCAATGACGACGCTCACCTCTCATGTCCAAGCCCAGGTGTCCACGGGAAGTATACCTACACAACCAATTTACTCTCTTACTAACTCACCAGTGGCCCCAACGGTCACGGCATTTCGAGCACTTGTGGACCCACCTCAAGGAGGCCAAGGAGGAGGCCCAGGAGGAGGTGGAGGAGGAGGAGGCCCAGGAGGTGGAGGAAATGGTGGTGGAGCAGGACCACCTGCTGGACACCCGCCATTGCCAATACCAGCAGCGCCAGCACCCTTACCAGCGACCAACGACAAATTTTGCGGAAACCCGCCTGCCATATTCGCGGGTGACCGGGAGAAAGCAGAAGAATTCCTTATGCAATGGAGCTTATACGAAGGAATCAACACTACCCATTCCATAATGCGCAATCCATACCAGAAAGCTATGTTATTCCTCACTTACATTCAAGGAACGGCGGTAACCGAATGGGTAGGATCAATGGTCGCTTGGCTACGAGTCCAAGTAGACGTCAATGGGAGAGATCCTAACGACCCTTGGCTATGGTACAACACACACTCCTCGTTCATGAGGCAATACGTGGACACCTTGAAGGAAGAAAAAGCACAGACCAAATTACGAAGGGGCATTAGAATGGAAAGAGGGGATATTGATGCGTACGTGGCAAAATTCGAACAACTAGTCAGATATGCTGGCTACAACATAGATCAACCGATGGTCCTTGATCTATTTGCAAATGGACTGCCAACCAAATTGCATGAAACTATCTATCTTCACGACAATCCTAACGACTACGATGACTGGAAGAGATCAGCCATTAAACGTCAAGGTCAGTATCTCCACATGAAGAACAAAATGATCAATACAAGATACAACCTCGCCCATCACCACCAACCCAAGCAAATTGGAGACAGTTCAGACGTCACCCAGATGCAATGGATACGTCAGCCGATCAAGCTAGAGCCAGAGGACGACTAGCGCATGCGGAGGAGGTTTTGGCACAGCCAAGACCATATCTCAATAATTCGCAACCACCTTTCAAACCCCGCGAGGGGTTCCTGCGAAGGAGACAACCCCCAGATCTCAGGGAAGTAATTTGTTATAATTGTCAAAAGAAAGGACACCTTAGTCGCAATTGCTCCCAGCCACGTCAACCACGTAATCCACCGAGGCCCTTTAGCAATTCCAGAGGCATAGAAGTGGTGGATGATCGCTCTGAAATGGGAGAAGACCTCCACATCGCTCAAATGGTAGCGGATAACCGCACTACCGAAGAAAGGAAGAACGAGTGGCTACGAACGGCGGCCAATGAAACCGAAGAATTTAAAGCTATGGCAATGCAGGAGTTGATGGGGAATAAGGATTTTGGGGACGCCTAAACCCGACGGCCTGGGTGAGGGCTCTACGTTGTAATGCTGTATACATAACTCGCTTCCGTTCTATGCGAATTCCAGTATCGATCCGAACCAGCAGCAACAAGGCCGACATAAAACATTAGTAGACTCAGGAGCAACAGACAATTTCATAAATCCACGATTTGTGAAACGAATGGGATTGGGTGCGGCCCTATTGCCAAGCCCAAAACAATTATTCAATATCGACGATACTCTAAACAAAAAGGGATCAGTCACTCATTTTGTCGATTTACAAATATTGACAAAAGGAATTACCAGGAAAATGAGATTCCTCCTAGCAGATATTGGGAAAGAGGATCTCCTTCTTGGATATCCATGGCTCAGTACCTTCGAACCAAAGTTCAGCTGGAAACATGGGACTATCGACGAAACAACCTTACCAATTGTAATCAAGTCTTGTCATCCTATGGTCAATACCAGCGTAGTGGCCCATTTACTTTCGGAAACAATGAAGAGTAACATCATGACCAAATTGGGAGCACAATGTTCTATTAGAGGAGCAGCTACTGATCTCGCTATCGCTGCAGGACCTAACAAAAAGGTTGAAGTACCAGAAGAATACAAGGACTTCAAAAGGGTTTTTAGCGAAGAAGAATCACATCGATTTCCCCCTTCTTGAGAATGGGATCATGCAATCGAATTCAAAACAAATACTCCCGATCACATCAATTGTTCTATATACGAATTATCACAATTGGAGGATAAACCACTTCAAGATTTCATAACCGAACACTTGAAAAAGGGGTATATCAGACCCTCCAAATCGCAGTATGCATCACCATTTTTCTTTGTAAAAAAGAAGGACGGAAAACTACGCCCAGTGCAAGATTACCGACGAATCAATGAGTTCACCATCCGCAACAACTACCCTCTGCCGCTCATTCAAACTCTCATTAAAGACCTTAGTGGGGCTCACATTTACACCAAACTCGACGTACGATGGGGATATAATAATATCCGCATAAAGACAGGAGACGAGCACAAAGCGGCATTCAAAACGCCTTATGGGCTTTTTGAACCTACAGTGATGTTCTTCGGACTGACGAACTCACCCGCTACGTTTCAGTCAATGATGAACCACATCTATAGAGAGACGATTGCCAAACACGACGCAAAGGGGACCACTATTCGTGTCTACATGGACGACATCGGCATTGCAACGCGAACAACTATGGCGGACCATGTCGAAGCAGTCCGAGATGTACTGACTGTAGCGGCTCAGTACGACTTATTTTTCAAGCCCGAGAAATGCACTTTCCACTCATCGTCTCTCGAGTACCTGGGGGTAATCCTTGAAAAAGGGGTAACTCGTATGGATCCCGTCAAAATTGCAGGCATTAAACACTGGCCGACACCGACCAAAGTTAAGGACGTACGATCCTTTTTGGGTTTTTGCAATTTTTACCGCCTATTCATCAGAGGATTCGCATCAATTGCCAAACCGCTGAATGAACTCACAAAGAAAACCACGGAATGGCATTGGGGCCCAACACAACAACACGCATTTGACCTATTGAAAAGGCGGGTCACAACCGAACCGGTACTCGCACACCCAGTATTACAAGACCAATTTGAAATGGAAGTAGATGCATCAGGATTCGCGGTGGGAGCAGTATTACTCCAAAAGAAACCTGATGGCAAAAGACATCCCATAGGCTACTACTCTGCGACACTAAACGCAGCAGAACGAAACTATGACATCTATGATCTGGAATTATTGGCTATCGTTAAAGCGTTACGACATTGGCGACCCTTACTAGCAGGATCGCACCACAAGATCAAAGTATTCTCAGACCACATGAACTTGCGATATTGGAGAGAACCGCAGAAAATCAGTAGACGAGTCGCAAGGGAAGTATTAGAACTATCCGAATACGATCTTGAAATTCATCACATAAAGGGAACCGCAAATGGACGAGCAGATGCGTTATCAAGACGACCCGACTATGATCACGGGGAACAAGATAATGAAAACATCACGGTATTACCAGACAAAGTATTCGCACGAACAACAACAACACACCGTGTAGGAATGCCCGTTCATCCACGCACAATAATTGCGGTAGAAGAACTAATGTCGACCAACAACGAAGACGGCCAAGACGAAAGTACCATCAAATCATGGGTAGACCCACATAAACTCAAAAAGATCAACGGAATATGGTACAAGGAGGGCAGGAAGGTAATCACTCAGGGAAGTGAAAAACAGAAATCAATAATTGCCGCTCATCACGATACCCCAGTACACGGTCACCCAGGAATCAATAAAACTGGCAAAATAGTAGAACGATACTATTGGTGGCCAACGATACGACAGGACGTATTGGCATACGTCAGAGGTTGCGCTGAGTGTCAATGACACAAAGTCAACAACCGCCCTATTCGGGCCCCATTACAACCTATATTTCCTAAACTGGAAGCTATGCCCTTCGAGACTATTGCTCTAGATTTCATCACTAAATTACCCATTGCGCAGGGTTATGACTCGATCCTTACAGTCACGGATCACGACTGTACCAAAGCATCTGTGTTCATTCCTTGTAATGAGGAAATCAATGCAGAAGAAACAGCTGCACTATACATCAAACATGTGTTTATGCGATACGGACTACCAAACAAGATCATTAGTGATAGGGATCCCAGATTCGCGTCAAAGTTCACTAGAGAACTATGCAAGCAATTAGGGATCAATCAGAACATTTCCACCGCATATCATCCTCGTACAGATGGACAATCAGAGCGAACCAATCAATGGCTCGAACAATACCTCCGTTTTTGGGTAAATGAAAGACAAGACAATTGGAATCGTTATCTTCCAATAGCAGAGTTCACGCATAACAATTGGCCTAACGAAGCCACAGGGCAGTCTCCATTCTTCCTTCTGATGGGACATAATCCTCGTGCTGATTGGAACTCAACGCCCAGTCCCCTTCCGCAAGTGGCGTTGCGCCTTGATCAGTTCAAGCAAGCATGGGAACACGCTCAAAAGCAAATTATCAAGGCCCAGAAGTCATGGGTATCACATAAAGATACGCCCAAGTTCCAAATAGGGGATCGTGTATGGCTGGAAGGACGTCACCTGCGAACTTATCAACCAAGCGCCAAGCTTGCGCCCAAACGACATGGACCCTTCCAGATTGTCCAGGTGATGTCCCCTGTCAATTATCGATTGGAATTACCCGCCAAATGGAGTATTCATGACGTGTTTCACATCGATCTTCTCACTCCTTATCGTGAGACTTCCTTTCATGGACCAAATTTCCCAAGACCTCCCCCTGAATTAATCGATGGCGAAGAGGAATATGAAATCGAGAAGATTCTAGACCAACGGCAATTCGGCAGAACAAGGCGCAAACAATTCCTTATCAAATGGAAGGGATACCCAGACTCGGAGTCACAGTGGGTCAACGCCACTGACGTACATGCTCCCAACGCCTTAGCTGAGTTCAAACGGACTCTAAATTCCAATTCCTCACGTATAAAGATAGGCCATTCAGTGGATGAAGCACATCAATTCTTCCTTCGTCGAACAATGACCTCTTCCCCCACTGCTGCCTCTACTACTTCACAAACATCTTACCATCTTCCCAATGTCATCACCCCCACTTATGCTGAAGTCGCTGCTGCCTTCCGATGCATCGAACCAGGGGATGTTATCCCCGAAACCCCTGATGTATGTGGACACGACTCTGGAGGATTGGAGGAAGACCAATCGGAGGTGGAGGAGGGAACAACTACTCGAATCGAGAGTATCCTTGTTCCACAAACGCTTATCCCGGTTCCAGAAAGCTCCGACATCAGTGACCTGGAGCAAGTTTGTGGAAGTTGTAAGCAAACCGCCTTGTCATGTCCAGGCCATCCTGACGCCGACGAATCCCACATCCACTATGATTGTGGACAACTCATCTATAACTGTACGTGTAACAACAACCCCGTCCACATCCCTCCGCCGCCAACGCCTCGATATATTAACATCGACCCCCCTACCAACGTCATCATGGACCCCGAGACGTCCTGGGGTATTCACATCCGCGCCACCCTCCGAGCTCGCCAAGACGACTCGGATAAAGAAAATCAAGATCCCCGCCAAGTATCGGGATCCCAAGATGAAGGGGTACCACTTGTGCCGAGGAGGGGGAGGCACGGAAGAAGAGCTGGTGTGGGAGCATCAAAAGAGAGCCCTTGCTTCCCAGACTACAGGGGAGGCGGAGTACCAGCCGAGCAGCAGCGTGCTCGGGACAAGGCTGACGCCCCCGACGGCTTCGAACTAAACGTTCCCCCCAGGTTCATCACCTTCTACATGACCGAGAATGGTCACCGAACCGTTGCCAAGTACATCCACGTGATGCCTGGCAACAACCCTATTGTATACGGGTGCATGACAAAGGGAGGGGAGATACAACAAGGTGAAGTCCATGCCGCTCCCGATTTCGATGCCGTGGATAACAACCGCCATTACACGCATGACCAATTGCGGTACTTGCGACAGGACTTCGGTGATCGCCATGGGGTCGACTTAGCCATGGGGCAGATCCCGGATCAGTCCTTGTGGGCGGAGGTCCTTCAATACCGGGCTGTCACCAGCCGGTACTCCGAACTCGCAGAGCGGATTACCGCCTTAGAAAATGAACAGTACGTCGTTGGTAACGAGATCAGGAAGAGTACGCGCAGACTGGAGGAAGCCAATGGGCTTCAGAGGATTATGGATCAAGAGGTTTCTATTAGCCAAGGTGCGACCATTATTCCCTGGGTCTTTGAACGAGGACGTTCTACCTGAAGAAGGGGTAATGTCACGGTTTGACATCGTTCGGACTAACTATATCATCTTCATTACGAGGTCTCGGAGTTCGGGACGCTTACTATACGGTTATGACTACGATAGTAAGCCTCAATTAGTCATGGACACTGACGCGTCGCCGGTACTTGGGTTCACCGGTGTTTCAGGTATTATTAGAACGGACTATGACTCATTACTAGTATAGTGGTACTAGGGTTTGGATTCTAAGCTGCGCTTTAAAGCCAGCGAATAACTGTATATAAGCTGTAGTATCAAGACCAAGGCTCTTCAGCTTGGTCTTCTTGAATCATCACCAGTCGATTCCTCTCGTCTTCACCAGTCGATTCTTCTCGTCTTCCAATCTATTGATTGAAGCTTATCCTTTGGATACCCTAGTGTCGAGCAACAGCGACCTAGTGGCAGTGTAACTAAGCTAAGTTGCCAGTGACTATCACCATTCATCCGTATACTCGAGTATCACGCCGCAAGGTTGTTCAAGTCGAACAAGCGTTAGGTGATAATGCTACATGATGGCTGACTGAAGGACTTACTCAGGGACTTAGTAATGGTAGGACGATTAGTGATGCTTCGTCATTCACTTACACATACCTTACTCATGGACACACGCGGACTCACATCGTTGTAGTCATCGCCGAGGGCTTAGGTTCCCTTTGGCAGTATATAAGTAGTAGTGGGGATGGTAGAGTTCCTCACTTTAGCATTCTCAGTCACTGCCTTGTTAGTTGCATACTGGTAATAGCTAGAGTAATCACACTCCTTTTCTGTCGCTCGTCTCTTGCCCTTTGTGGCATTGTTTCTATCTATGGCTGTTCCCTGGTTTGGGATAGTCCTTGTTCACTGTTGGCTGGTTGAGACGTCACCTCACCAGCGTCAGCTCTCATTGCACGTCAAAGTTGAACCTGCACCGGTCTGTGCAGAAGGTTTCGTCTGGGACGCAAACCTGTTACGATTAGCCACGCGTGTCACCTACGTTGACCGTTTGGCCTGAACTTTTGCCAAAGTCTTCCGTATCACATGGACTATCAGTGGGACCATTTTCACATTTTGATTCGTACCTCTTACGCCCCGCGCGCCCTCTCGTACCCGTGACTCCTGATTACTTACTAAACATCTTCTATCTCGTTCGGCGCAGTTCCGTATGACATCATACTAGTACAAGTACTAGTAGTATTGGTGGCGATCCTAGTACCGCAGCTTCCAGTAGTGGCGCAGCTTGATTCGTATTTAACATGTACTTCTAACGGACAAGGACCTTAGGTCCGAGTTCTTGAATCTCATCGACTTCACACTGTCACACCCTCCGGGCTGCATCCAAGTCCAGTCGACTTGTCAGTTCCAACCTTCTTTTCTACGACAATCGGAGATACTTCGTATCCATTCCATCGCTCGTATATTCACTACTCCGCCTAGGGTAATACCCTACGCTCTCGCATACTGTCGTCGCCATATCCACGACCCTCATCGGGGGAGGTTTGGCAATCGCTACGCCAACATCGACACACGAACCCCTCGCACAATCGGTACTCCACGCTCGCCACTCAAGTCGAGTCGATACGTCCAGTCGAACGTAACAAAACCCCATTCATTACAACTACTTTTCTTTTGCTTATCACATCGGACTGCTTTTCCATCTTCCACCGCTTTGACATCTTCTACCACTTAGGGCATACACGATGCTTACATGTATTTGGAATGCTTTGGTAGCTTGTAGATCAATACATGCTTTGGCTGCATCCCATTACTTGAAATGCTTGGACCCAAATAGTGCACTTATGGTTACAAATTTCTCTTATACGTTTGGTCCGCTTGGAACTTGAAGATATGCTTGTAGTACTTGCGTACTTGTAGAAACTTAGCTTGACCCAAAATGACTTAGGGTGACCTCAGGCTTAAAAAGCTTATTTGACTTTTGTTTTGGTCTGCTTGGACCTTGAAGATATGCTTATAGTACTTGTGTACTTGTAGAAACTTAGCTTGACCCAAAATGACTTAGGGTGACCTCAGGCTTAAAAAGCTTATTTGACTTTTGAAACTCTCAGTGCTTAGATTCTTAGTATATTTGTAGTGCTTGTAGAGACTTCATTGGAACTTGAATGGACTTGAGATGTACTTGAATGAGTACTTAAAATGATACTTAGCACGCTTTGCCCAAGCTCAGTAAGACTTAGCCAAAAATAAGGCTCATAAGTCTTACAAGCATGTCAATCAGCCTGAAATAAGCCATTTAAGTGGCCCATAAGTTAATTCATGAGAAGACTTGACTTATGCCAAGCACAGTGTGCTTACACCAAGCTCCCCAAGCATTCACATTTTGCTTAACAGTGCTTATGGCCTCTAATAAGCACGCTCAAGCATGATAAGTTTTTTT
Source organism: Lactarius quietus (assembly GCA_015025155.1). Classification (NCBI taxonomy): domain Eukaryota; kingdom Fungi; phylum Basidiomycota; class Agaricomycetes; order Russulales; family Russulaceae; genus Lactarius; species Lactarius quietus. Next base: position 21,331 of record WITN01001176.1, read on the forward strand.
TGACATTTTCCTGATGTGTTTTAACCCCAACTTAATTGCTTACAAATTAGGCAAGGGGGGTGGGACACAAATCCTGAACCATAGGTAGGGGGTGTTAAGATCTCTGTGGAGATCTGAATGCATGGCTTGTGCTAGTGATAACTTGTGTTCAAGGAGGTAAGTGCTACTAGTTCAATGTAGAAGAGGTTTGACAGCCAACTGAGATAGAAGATGAGAGGGATTTCAAGTAAGGATGTCGGGTCTGGTTCAGATTCCAGTCTGGACCTGAACCGCACTGAACCACACCTTAGGTCCAGTCTGGTTTGGGTCTGGTTCAGTCTTTTCTGTGAGGTCTGGTTTGCAGTTCAGCCAGAGCTGGATGTCTTCTGAACTGCATCCAAACTGGACTGCACCTAACCTCTTGTTAGTGAGTGAGATTGATAGTCAACAAATGTGAGACTACATTTGAGAAAAAACAATGAATTCTAAGGTATACAATATATTTACTACTCCTTTCCACCATCCATTTTGTTGTACAACTCTACAAGCTCTTCTGTAATACAGATGCGGAGGCAAACATGGCAATGCCGGATGAAACCATGCAGGCATTGTTCTGCCTTAGCTTGACCTTGCTCTGGATGGCCTTGCTGCAGAACGCTGAGGCTGAGGAAAGGCAGTCCTTGAAATCGCATGTGAAGCCTGCATGAAAATGGTAGTGCATTTGCCATGCATAAAAGGAAGCACTTACATTGGGGTGATCCACTTCAGTCATATGGGGAGTGTGTTTAAAAGATTGTTTGGAGAATGGCAGAGCCTTTGACACAGGAAGAGTAGCAGGTATGACATTTTAGTTTCAGCGAGGCTCTCAACAATGGTGCTGTTTCACTCACCTGTGTTGTCTTTCTCAACCCACAGCCAGATCTCAACTGAATGTCTTGAACCTTTCCTCAATCTTGGCCTTGATGATAAGATGCTTGATGCTTGCTGTAACGTCCCGGGTCATAGTAAGTATCTGACCTAAGCCGATAACTCACGGGACTTGGCACAACGGACTATTACGGTACGACGATTGGTGATTCGATGCATGATGACTGATAATGTACTATACGCTGACTGATGGGTTTGTGATACGCTTACTGATCATACGTGGACGATTACCCAGCGAGGAGTAGTCTTAGTAGTAGTGGCAGTCTCGCTGACGAAGGCGGACTACCGCGTAGTACTATATAAGGAAGCTATCGACTGTTGTGGTCGATAGCTTGGATTTCTTGTACACTTCTCATCTCGAATTCAGAAAGCTCCTTCTCTCTCTCTCTCTCTTCGTCCTTTTGGGCCGCGTTAGCTGGGAACAAGACTCCGCCTTCGTGCGTTGAGACGATACTCTGCCATTGTGCTAGAGTCAGCAGATCGCTAAGTCACGCGTTCACCTTACGTTGCCTAAGTCAGCTCACGTGTGACACGCACGTAACACTTGCAGTGTCGAGATCAGCTGAGAAATGGTCAGAGGGAACAATTTGTTGTACTTATGTGTTGGTTGTTGCAGGCTTGTGGGGCTTGTTGTGTGCAGGAGATAGCATTGATGGCTTGAAGCTTGACCTTGTGGAAATTCTTTGGGTGCTAAGTTAGACAGTTGGCATGCTCAAAAGTACTCAGGCTCACATATTTGTCCTCTGAGGTTAGTGATTGACAGGGTATTACCCCTCATACCCCTGGCATTAAAAACTGGCCCAAGAGCATCTGAATTGGACAAGCAATGAAGGAGAGATGGTCAAGACAGCAATTTGACCATATCTCCTTCATTACTTATACAATTTAGATGTTCTTGGGCTTGTTTTTAATGTCAGGGGTATGAGGGGTAATACCCCTGTCAATCACTATCTGAGGTGGAGTTTGAAGTTCTCATGGTTTCAACCTTTCAATGTTGCAATAAAGTGCTACAAGCACCCATGGATCCAACAAAACCACATGGGGATGTGTGCACACCCAGTGGCAGTCTAAAAGAGGCAGATGATATTGTATGGTTCAATGACCCAGATGATGCTTCTGCAATAAGCATTGGTAAGTCTGCAGATTATGATGTACACTTGATCTCACCTTGTTTAGGCAGGAGCAACCCACTCCCTGAGTGCTCTGGAACTCAAACCACTTAAGTGGGGTGAATGGAGCCCTTAAACTGGACAGAAGCCAGCAGAAGGTGATGCCATTGGTGACCCCACCAACAGCATCAGAGAATGCCCTCCCACATTCACAAACCCCAGCAAAATATGTGGAACCACTTACTGTTT
>WITN01001177.1:0-23583 GCA_015025155.1 Lactarius quietus
AAGCAATTACAGCAGTTTTCATATCGATGGGCACGCCAACTTAGTTGACAGGCGGTGGAGTTCCGGGCGGCAAATTTGCTGAGACACTTAGTGCTACATCAACGTGCAGAGTTAGTTATTTCAGAATGACATTGACGAGAACCATATATACTCATATCAGAAGTTTTTTATCCCGCAGAATCCTCAGAAGCACAATGGAGAGCTGCATGAGCTCTGCAGAACACGGAGCGTTAGTGGTCGTGCAGAATTGTGCATGTCACAATATCACATAAATCCAGTGGATATAATCATAGGTATATTATTCTGGAGTTAATAAGGGTGCGCGAACGTACAGCACGTTTGGGAATGTTGGCAAGGAACTGCACTGCAGAACACACAGTGCGTGAAAGTGCGGTCCGGAATTGGCGTTACGTGTTTTATTTTATTTTATTCACAAAAATATCGTAAGTGTCTCAGCAAATTGCCGATGGAGTTCCCGGAACCCAGCCGCCTGTCAACCTAAGTTGGCGTGGCCCACTACTAAAATGTTAAAACTATGCTTGATAGCTCGCTTGACTTTGTGGTACAGTAAACCCTTTTATCCCATACCGCTCCGTGGACAGCCCAGGCTATGGGTTATGGGGGTTATGGGTTCCTAGGAGAATGCGAAAAATGTATAATTTTTTTTTCTTTCCGAATTGTAAATCTACAGTAAAGTAAAAGAAGTATCCTCACTGTGTTACAGTGAATTGAACTGAATTCCGTTTCCAAGACTTGATAATATGGGTATGTGTTGACAAGGAAAGCTAGTTCTAAGCTGCCAGCGTACGCTGGTCAAAGAACTGTAACGCGTGCAACCGGGCCTTGACACTCATCCATAACCAATGCTCATAACACTGTCATTGCTCTTAGTTTCACCAACAACTCAAGATGACGTGTTATTGTGCTTTGAATAGTTAGATACACAACTGGAGTGAGGAAGAAGAACAGAAGAAGGGCATTAAAAGCCAGACGCCAAGTCGAGTACCAGTGATGGTGTTGTATTCAACTTGTCAGGCAGGAGACTATTAGGCCTGTATCCCTTGAAATAGAGACACGTTCGAGTCAAAAACTCATATTTGTTTGACATTTGTAATTGCCATTGTCAGTCCAGGCAAAGTAGAGAGTCATCGCACAAGTTCATGAGTGAAAACTGCAGTGACAACACACTGTCATCCGCTTACATAACTGAAAATATGACTAATATCTATGGGTTTTGCAGCGTTTTGCACCAAAAAGGCTATGGGTTATGTGTTATTGCGGACCTATGGGTTATGGTACACAAATCCCCGCCCACCAAATTGGTGGACAGATCGGGCTATGGGGTATCAGGGGTTATGGGTTATCTGGCGTATGTGATAAGAGGGGTTCTACTGTACCTCGAAATGGTGCAAAGCTGGTCAATTACAGTTAGCGTACTTGTAACGTCCCGGGTCATAGCGGGTATCTGACCTAACCGATAACCGAGGGGGCGTGATCAAAGTGGACGATTACTACGTCGATGACTGATGGTTTACTGACTGATTACTGTACGATGACTGAGAGCTGACTGATGACTTACGATACGATGACTGTACACCTGTGGACGATTACCTAGCAGACTAGTAGTAGTGGCGGTCTCGCTGACAAAGGTGGATCGCGCGACAGAGTTATAAGGAAGCTATCGACTGTTGTGGTCGATAGCTTGGATTTCTTGTATCATTCTCCGCTTGTTATCCAAAGACGTGTTTTCTCTCATCCTTCGGGGTCATGACTAGGACAAGCCTTCAAGTTGGACTCCGCCTTCGAGCGTTGAGACGATACTCTGCCTTCGCGCTAGAGTCTGGAACCTGCTGAGTCATCGCGTTCACCTTTGCATAGCCTAAGTCAGGCTCACGTGCAGTCCGCACGTAACAGTACTCAAGGACGGAACGTGGAGCCTCCGACTATTCAACGATAGCGCTGTTTCACGTAGGGAAACCGAAGCCTGAGGCCTGAGGCCGTGCTCATGAAACATTATGTGACTTTATCTGATTCATCGGCCACGCCAGTAATTCCTGTCGCAAAATCGGGAAGGGGTTTATAATTTGAAATGGTTGTAACCGAAATTAGCATGCCATAATAACCGACCCCTGACTACTGTAAACCGGTTCGTAATCATCCCCAACTAAAGACGATCGACGTCCCTGGACTGATAATTACTTACCCGAAAATATAAGCGAACCGAGTCAGTGTGATCTGATTATCACGTAGCTATGGAAAGCAAGAGTGAGCAGCTTCATTTTTCATATTCGAGATTTCGGCTAAGCTAAGCGATATTTCGGCTAAGCTAAGCGAGATCCGGCGCCGGATATCCGGTATCCCAAATCCGACTCCGATTTCAAATTATGTAATTCGTCCCTGGGACCATCGTCCCGGGACCTTCGACATGCAGACACATTCAAGTTGTGCTCGTCGTCGTCAACAGCGAGCACACAGCCAAAATTTGCAATATATTTCAAATAAATTAGCACAAACGAAAAGTTTACATTTCTTAATAATATTAAATAATTATAATAAATACTACAAATCCATGCCGGGAGACCGACGGTGTGATGCCGAATGTGAGGGAGGGGGGGAAGGGAGAGCGAGGGAGAACGAGAGCGAGAGGCGAGGGCAGGAGAGGGGAGGGGCGGAGAGGGGGCGGGGGCGAGAGGGCGATAGAGGGAGAGGGCGGGAGAGCGAGAGGTGGGAGAGAGGGCGAGAGCGAGAGAGGTCGAGGTCGATTCAGAGAGAGGGCGGAACAGGGACAGGCGGGAAGGAGGACGGGAGGGCGGAAGGGAGGGACAGGGAGGGACAGGCGGGAGGGAGGGCGGGAGGAGGGACAGGGACAGGCCGGGCAGCGGGAGGGAGAGCCAGAGAGGGGAGGGGCGGAGGAGAGAGAGGGCGGGAGAGGGAGAGGGCGAGAGGGCGAGAGAGGGAGAGGGCGAGAGGGCGAGAGAGGGAGAGGGCAAGAGGGCAAGAGAGGAGAGGCGAGGGCGAGAGAGGGAGAGGGCGAGAGGGCGAGAGAGGGAGAGGGCGAGAGGGCGAGAGAGGGAGAGGGTGAGAGGGTGAGAGAGGGAGAGGCGGGAAGGAGGGAGAGGGAGGGAGAAGGAGGGAGAGGCGGGAGAGAGGGAGAGAGGGAAAGGGCGAGAGAGGGAGTGGCGAGAGGGCGGGAGAGGGAGAGGCAGGAAGGAGGGAGAGAGGGAGAGGCGGGAGAGAGAGAGAGGCGGGAGAGAGAGAGAGGCGGGGGCGAGAGGGCGAGAGAGGGAGTGGCGAGAGGGCGAGAGAGAGCCACAGGAGAGGGCGGGAGAGAGAGACGGCGAGGGAGACGGAGAGGGCAGGAGACGGAGAGAGAAGGAGGGAGAGACGGAGAGAGAGGGACGGAGAGAGAGGGAGAGAGAGGCGGGAGGGAGGGAGAGAGAGGTAGAGGCGGGAGGGAAGGAGAGAGAGGGCGAGGGCGAGAGGGGGGGAGAGACGGGGGGCGGGAGAGAGCTAGAGGAGGGGCGGGAGAGACGGTGAGGGCAGGAGACGGCGAGACGGCGAGAGAGGGAGGGAGAGGGAGGGAGAGAGCGGCATAACACACGTTAACTATCAGAGAACTATCGGATAGGACTTGACAGCTTGACTTACGATGCGTGCCAGTGGGTAGAGCTTGTATTCTACCTTCCATGTCACTGCGAGGTGGTTCATGCCTCCTTGGAGGTCCTTCAGCTTTGTGTGAGTATGGAAATTTGGATGCTTGACGATATGGCGGGACTTATCGACTCCTGCGTGCGTGCTTCAAGTTCTTTTGAGTGATTCCTCCGTTATCCCCAGCCCAGCGATTACATACCCCTCCTTGCCCTCTCGCCCTCGCCCTCTCTCGACCTCTCGCCCTCTCGCCCTCACCTTCTCTCCCGCCTCACTCTCCCTCTCCCGTCTCACTCTCCCTCTCCCGCCTCACCCTTCCTCTCCCGCCTCACCCTCTCACGCCCTCTCGCCCTCACCCTCTCTCGCCCTCACCCTCATCCCGCCCTCACCTCTCCGTCCGTCCGTCCGTCCCGCCTCACCCTCTTCCCGCCCTCCCTCTCCCGCCCTCTCGCCCTCTCCCGCCCCCTCCTCTCGCCCTCTCTCGCCCTCTCCCACTCTCGCCCTCTCTCGCCCTCTCCCACTCTCGCCCTCTCCCACTCTCGCCCTCTCCCACTCTCGCCCTCTCCCACTCTCGCCCTCTCCCACTCTCGCCCTCGCCCTCCTTCCCTCCCGCCTCTACCTCTCCCTCCCTCCCTCCCTCTCCGTCTCCCTCCGTCCCTCCGTCCCTCCGTCCCTCCGTCCCTCCGTCCCTCCGTCCCTCCGTCCCTCCGTCCCTCCGTCCCTCCGTCCCTCCGTCCCTCCGTCCCTCCGTCCCTCCGTCCCTCCGTCCCTCCGTCCCTCCGTCCCTCCGTCCCTCCGTCCCTCCGTCCCTCCGTCCCTCCGTCCCTCCGTCCCTCCGTCCCTCCGTCCCTCCGTCCCTCCGTCCCTCCGTCCCTCCGTCCCTCCGTCCCTCCGTCCCTCCGTCCCTCCGTCCCTCCGTCCCTCCGTCCCTCCGTCCCTCCGTCCCTCCGTCCCTCCGTCCCTCCGTCCCTCCGTCCCTCCGTCCCTCCGTCCCTCCGTCCCTCCGTCCCTCCGTCCCTCCGTCCCTCCGTCCCTCCGTCCCTCCGTCCCTCCGTCCCTCCGTCCCTCCGTCCCTCCGTCCCTCCGTCTCCCGCCCTCTCCGTCTCCCTTGCCGTCTCTCCCACCCTCTCCTGTGGCTCTCTCTCGCCCTCTCGCCGCTCCCTCTGTCGCCCTCTCGCCCTCTCCCGCCTCTCCCTCCCTCTCCCTCCTTCCTGCCTCTCCCTCTCCCGCCCCTCTCGCCACTCCCTCTCTCGCCCTCTCCCTCTCTCCCTCTCTCCCGCCTCTCCCTCCTTCTCCCTCCCTCTCCCTCCTTCCCGCCTCTCCCTCTCTCGCCCTCCCGCCCTCTCCCTCTCTCGCCCTCTCGCCCTCTCGCCCTCTCCCTCCCTCCCGCCCTCTCTCTCCTCCCGCTCATCCCCTCTCTGGCTCTCCCTCCCGCCGCCCGGCCTGTCCCTGTCCCTCCTCCCGCCTGTCCCTCTCTCTCCCTCCACTTCCGCCCTCCCGCCCTCCTTCCCGCCTGTCCCTGTCCCGCCCTCTCTCTGAATCGACCTCGACCTCTCTCGCTCTCGCCTCTCTCCCGCCTCTCGCTCTCCCGCCCTCTCCCTCTATCGCCCTCTCGCCCCCGCCCCCTCTCCGCCCCCTCCCCCTCTCCCGCCCTCGCCTCTCGCTCTCGTTCTCCCTCGCCTCTCCCTTCCCCCCCCTCCCTCACATTCGGCATCACGCCGTCAGTCTCCCGGCATGGATTTGTAGTATTTATTATAATTATTTAATATTATTAAGAAATGTAAACTTTTCGTTTGTGCTAATTTATTTGAAATATATTGCAAATTTTGGCTGCGTGCTCGCTGTTGACGATGAGCACAACTTGAATGTGTCTGCATGTCGAAGGTCCCGGGACGATGGTCCCAGGGACGAATTACATAATTTGAAATCGGAGTCGGATTTGGGATACTGGATATCCGGCGCCGGATCTCGCTTAGCTTAGCCGAAATATCGCTTAGCTTAGCCGAAATCTCGAATATGAAAAATGAAGCTGCTCACTCTTGCTTTCCATACGTAGCTGTCATCATCGAACAAGGTTCATCTTAGATAACCGGATTATAAGCTGATGCCTTATCCGTCAGATCGTCTGTTGTTTGTACTCTCACGCAACGTTGTTGTACTTCCCCCTTCACTTGTACACACTTTTGTTTTTGGCTCCACATCTTATCCCCTCTCCGTTGTTCAACATGCCAAAAATATCAGCAAACAAGAAGCCGGCCGGAGGAAAAAGGCCCTGTCCGATTTGTGGAGACGACGTTCGTCCCCAAGCGTTCTCTGCGCACCTCAGAAAGTGCGAGAGGGAAAGAAAGGAAGCAGAGGAACTACGAGAGTACGAGAAAGACTTGACCAGCCAGGCAGAAGCAATTCTTGGAGGTACGTAGCCTTTGCGCTCTTCCTGCTTCGCGTCTTCAATTTTCTTTCCCCAAGTTCCCACAGGACTCAGAACGGTGGTTGAGACCCCATCGGACCACGTGTATTACACGACCCCCGAACCTGAAGTAGACGCCCAACCAGATGTATCAGGTACGAAGTTCCCTCTATCGCCCCAATCAATAACCTCAACTCACTCCTGTCCCCAGCCCTAGATGACCCAACTCCCGTGTCTGATAATGCCAGAACCGATCACATCCGAACCGAGTATCACCCCAACAGCGGCAAGCGTGCTAAGATGTTTCATATCGATGACCCCAGCTACGACACACCTTCAACTTCTGAACCCCTACCTGAGCCCTGGTCGCCATTCTTTGACACGTGCGAGGATTTTTTGGTCTCCAAAATCCTCTTAGAAGGCGCTCTGAACAAAGATCTCTGCAATAGGCTGCTCACGATCTTCAAATTGTGTCATGCTGGTAAGGGGAGGGTGACACTTTCGAACTTTTCGCAGGTTGAAACTGCTTGGGAGCACGCCTCGGTCAAGCTGACCCCCGTGAGTCAAAGAGTGACATCTAAGCGACGGGCTTATCGTATTTCATAGTTTGAATTATCTACAACAGATGTATTGTACAAAGCAAACAAATGAAGTTTAATGTATACCACCGCCCACTCTGGGAATGGGCGACGGACCTAATCCAGTCTCCCCAACTGGCCCCCCACTTTCGCTGGGATGCGGAGAAGATATACCGGTGCAGTGAAGCCTCGTCCCAGCGTGTATTCAACGAACCATGCTCGGCTGACGCATTTTGGGAAGCGCAAGTATGATGATTGCCTTAATGCCTTCGTGTCTGATTTAATCTATCACAACATTGCAGTCCCAGATTCCCAAGGATGGAAGCCTCTATGCCTCATATTATATGCTGACAAGACCAGGCTTTCAAGTTTCGGGACAGCGCAGGGATACCCCGTTGTTGCACGCTGCGCCAACCTCCCTGCGAGCATTCGAAACGGCAATGGTGTTGGTGGCAGGGCGTGTTGTCGGATGGCTCCCAATCGTACGTCGCATTATCCACATCAGTCCGCTGCTAAGTGTTTTCTAGGTCAAAGAAGATCCAAAGAACGGAATAAACCCGAATTTGTCAATTTCAAGCGAACGGTATGGCACGAATCGTTTTTGCAGGTCATCCAGTCAATTGCTGGGCACTCGAAGACGGGCTGTTGGCTCGAGTGTGGTGATAGCGTTCGACGATGGATTTTTCCCATCGTTACCATGTTGTCTGCAGACTATGAGGAACAGTACGTTTCCTTTTTCGCGTGACTGCCGTTTCCTATTAACGTCAAGGTGTGTGATGGCTCTGATTCGGGGAACTACGTCGAAATTCCCTGTGTCCCAAGTGTCTTGTCCGACAAGAAGATCTTGCTAACCTCGTAGAAACGTGGCCCCTCAGGACGACTGCCCACTCACATGAACTTGTCCACCAAGCCCGAGAGCTCTCGAGTGCGCAGGAGCGTGAGAAGCTGCTCTCTGAGTATGGCCTCCGCAATGTCAACGTAAGTGTAATAAACTGTCTCGCCATCTCAATAGACTCATGTGGGTTTCAAGAATGTTTTCTGGCAGTTGCAATACACGGACGTACACCATGCGGTCTCCTTTGATGACTACATTCCAACAATACCGGACTGTTCGGTCGGCACCTCTGGGGAGCCTTCAAACAGCTCATAAATGGCTATGGTCGCAAGGAAGCGCGCAGGTGGACGCTCAGTGAGTTCTGCCACCTTTATTTGATCTTCGAACGCTACATGAACTTAGGTTTGACGCCGTACCTCGCTGGAGTGGCTTGATCCATTTCGGCGAAGTCATGACTGTGTCTTTTACGGACGGCACGAAATTTGAGGATATATGAAGGTAGGCTTATTTCTTTTTACCATCTCTTTCCCCGCTAGGCTCACCAATTTCAGGTTCTTGTTTTCGTCGCTCATAATATTATTCCCGGAGCGATAAGGCTGGATGGCTGTTGCTTTGCGCCGTGCGCAGCTTCACCATCGTCGACCTTTATCTCGCCTTCGAGGAACACACAGAACTCACAATCGCCGCAGGGCGACAGGAAATAAGGAAGTTTGCAAGCCTTATGGAGGTATTTACTTTGATTCGCTAAGCAATACACTAACACGTTAGTACTTCAGGAGTACATCAAGATCTCCTCGACCGATGCCCCAACAGAAGGCGATGACGAGCCCAAAAATTGGAACTTCCCAAAGATGCACGCCCTTGTGCACTGCTTCGACGACATTGAGGCAAAAGGAGCCTCCCGCAACTACAACACGAAGCCCAATGAGAAGCTCCATGGGCCCCTCAAGAAGTCGTACGCATTGCGGACAAACTTCAAGAATTTTGCCGACAGGTATGCTTATTCCGTGGATAGGATTTGAGCTCACAGAATGCTTCGTAGATTTTAAGATTCGAGCACATGACATTTGTGTCGGTCCTTATTCGCAGCCATATCGATGAGCTCGAACGGATCGCTAGAGAAGCAAATGAAGGTGCCACAATGGTAGACGGTCAAGATACTCTATCCACCCCTCCCAGTGTGGTACAGCCTGAGGGCCCTGAACTATGGGGTAAATTGATATTGGATGGACACATATCCCTGCGTTCGCAACAACCGATGGCGCCACTTATATCTTTCGGGGATGACTTTCACCTACGCCTTGCTTCTTGGTTAACATCTGAACTAGAAGCCTTCGGTGTACAATTACCTCAAGCCATTGTATTTAGTCCTGAAGACAACGTAAGTCCTACATGCAGATCTCTCCCGTGCCCCCGCCCCCACCTCAATTAAATGTTGTTTAGATTACTGAGTATTGATCTGTCAAGGTTGTCTACAAATCTAAAGTTGATCAAAAGCAATATATCGACATTCTGTACTGCAGCCCATGCTTCCATGGTGCTGAACGACGCGATGGCATAATCGTTCGCGCTATGCAGGGGCATTTTTTTGCGCGACTCCTTCTTATATTTTCTGTTTCCGTTGCCCACAGCACATATACCGTTTGCCTTATTCAGCCGCTTGATGCTCCCATAGGTTCACAACGGCCCAAGGACCTGGAATTGGGACTTCACCGTGTTCGCACTCGCCGTGCAACAGAATTCATCTTCTCTAGAAGCATCATACGTGGCGTGCCTCTGATCAAGGACTTCGATAAGGAAGGGGATTTTTATATCATGGATGTCGCTGATCACACTGGGGATCTCTTCCTCCGCTGTAAAGATACTTTCTCGGTTTGATTGACATTTTTTCTCTTTCGTAACACTACAAGATGTTTTCACAGACTATTTACCAGGGTATAGGAATGTCACACGTTTCGATGGCAATGGCTTCCGTTGGCTCTGTGACATGCCAAATCGCTGCTCTCGAGATTTCTGCAAAACAGAATGGTGCGACAAAGCCAGCACGACCTCTCCAAAAGACAATCAGCCAAACCAGTGTCTCCAAACTTCTCACTAAATTTGCTGCTCCTCACCCCTTCCCCAATCCTAAACTGAAACCCTCCGCGAAATCCAAGCCCGGAAATTCCACCCAATCTGCCACGAAGCAACCTGCAACCACTTCTCAGAAAACTGCAGCACCGTCCTTGACACAGAAGCCTCTCACCGAAGCTGAACTTGATATTGGTAAGTACGATGGTGGATTCGAAATCGAGAATGAGAAGCGTGGTGAGGCCATACAGGGTGAAGCGGCATGAGAGCTCGCTCTTGACTCTAGCGTTTCAAGGTATCGCTCATAATTTCTCCCCTTTTGTTGTCATCCAACCTGACCATTGTTATCCAGAACCCACCCTACACGAGAATGGCATCACCAACTTTGATATTGGTCGTCCGCTAGGCAAGGGTAAATTCAGCCGGGTCTACATGGCTCGTACATTCTCGCTCTCAAATGTCTATACAAGTCCGAGATCGTCCAAGCCCGAGTCAAGAAGCAGATCCATCGTGAAATCAAGATCCAACAGAACCTCCGACATCCCAACGTGCTCTGTCTCTATGGCTATTTCCACGACGAGAAGTGTATTTTCCTCATGCTGGAGTTTTTATTACTGACAAGGGGGAACTCTACAAGCAACTAACGAGGTACAGCTCCTTCTCCGAGCAGCGGAGTGCCATCTACATCGACCAGATGGCAGACGCCCTCTCCTCATCATCCTCCAGCTGGCTAATATCCTCCACCATAGCCCGGACACAATGCACGTACCCCTTCATATCCTCGCGATGGAGTTGTGCTGCCTCTGCATTACCAGGGCAGTTCGGATTTGGATGATCCAGGAGGCTCTGGATGGATGGAGGTGAGAATGGCCACGACGTTGTACATGAGTGACCACTGACTAATTTGGAGGACGTCTGGACAGAGTTCCTGATTCGCGTACACATTTGGGTGGAACATCCACAAGAGGAACTTGTCTAACACTGCCATACTCAAACGGCGTGTCTGCTGCGTGGTAAGTGGTGTAAGAACGGCGATGAAGATGCAGTGAAAGGGCGCACCTGACAGGTCCAATCATCAGATGACCGCATTCCAAAACAGGATACAGGTGATATAGGCATTCATTTCCGCACAGCCGAGTAAGTCATGTTCTTTTTTTCCTTCAACGTGTATAACTAAGCGCTGCAAGTTAATATCATAATTCTTACCACGTGAACTCGCATGCTATGAGTCTAAGCTCAAACGTCCATACGAACGTAAGTACCAATCCTTCGCTTATTTTTTGACCATGTCTTGACTAATAAATCCCCAACGACAGGACTGCCTTGTGTATATCCTTGACGTGTCACGGTTACAACCCCTGCCTCGTAGGTTATCAGCACTCCAATGGAGCTGTTTTCATGCGTAAATGGTGAGTAATCAATATCATTTTGATTGGACACCGGTTGTTACGAACTGGCCGTTTGTTACCCTTCGTAAGCGGGATGACGAGTCGCTCCTGAATCTTACTCATGAACATGTTGTGGATTACTGATACTGATTAACGGTACGATGACTGATGATTACTGTATGATGACTGATAGTAGTGGTAGTTGTGGCGTTTGTATTAGTGGACGATACTCAGCATTAGTAGTAGTGGCTGTATCGCTGACGAAGGCGTACAGTCAAGATCAGATATAAGGTAGCTGTCGACTGATGTGGTCGACAGCTTGACTCTCTTGTACCATCATCGAATCTAGTCGGAGATTCCTCTCTCTATCTCTTGCGCTTCAAGTCGCATCTCTTAGGAAGGCTCTTTCAAGAGTCCTTGGAACAAGTCACACCTCCGCGTGTTGACACGTTTGCTAAGTCACGTTGTTTGCCATCGCGTGTAGGGTCTAAGTCAGACCACAACCGTAACATTAGAGTCAAGCTCCCTTCCACACGCCGTGGCGCCAATCACCACCAAAGACGGTTGGGAATTCCAGCCCTTCATAATCAACACAAGGGAAAGAGACGCCCCTGCAAGATACGTCATCAATCGAGTCCGTTGGAGGACAGTCCCAGACGACAGACGAAGCGGAGCCTTAGAACACTTCAATACCGGCTACTACGCCGAGGCAGCCACAGCACAACGCTTTCACCCAATCATCTTTCATCACGGAAGGTGCTGCTGGGTGGAACTCAGGTGGAACCGAACGCAAGAATACTTCGAAGCGGCCAGACCAGCGGGAGACGACCTCAACTGCAATATTCTGCTCTCAGAAGCACGAGAAATCGAGGAACAGGGAAGAATCGACGGAGTACCAGAGGAAGAAATACATTCAGAACCTCTGTCTCCCGAACTCAGACACAGGACACCAGCAAGAACGGACACCAGCCACACGAGCGAACGAGCCCGGACCCCGTCCATAGAAAACGAGCCAGAAACCATCTACGTCCAGGAAGACGAACCCGCCGTTGAGGAAATCATCACCCAAACAGCTACGTTACACATCCCTGACCCAATTAGGATGGCCACTCAAACACAGGTCGAAGAACCAACCCCATTGGTCATCGACGAAAGAACGGGCCATGTGGTAAATATGGACCCAGAAGATCTACAAGCCGTACGACGAGCCATGGGACCAGACGAACCAGATCAGCCAGGAGGATTCGACTTCGATTACAACGAACCACCTCCTCGACCATTCGAGCAGCTCGGCAGAGCATACAGACAACAGAATCAAGGAGGCCCTCCTATCGGTGGAGGACCACCCATGGGAGGAGGAGGACCACCCATGGGAGGAGGAGGACCACCCATAGGAGGCGGAGGACCGCCAGGAATGCCTCAAGGAGGTGGCAATACCACGGACAAATTCATAGGAAACCCCCCGAGCCTGTTCAACGGAGACAGGTCAAAAGTCGAAAGTTTCATACTTCAATGGGAAATCTACGCAGGGGTCAACGCAAGCCATTCGGCCATGAGGAATAAATATCAAAAAGCTATGTTATTCCTCACCTACATCCAAGGGGACCTGGTTAACGCCTGGGTCATGTCGGCCAACCAATGGTTGGTACGAGAAGTATCCAGAGGTGTCAGCCAATTCGACAACAGGCTGTGGAATAATGTTCTGCAAGCCTTTCGACGACAATTCGCTGATGTACTCAGCAAGGAAAGAGCCCAAGCCCAACTAGACGCAGGAATCAAAATGAAGGAAGGAAAAATAGACGACTACATCGCTCTATTTGAACAACTCGTTCGCTACGCTGGATACGACATCAACGCAGAGCAGACCCTGAAGTATTTCATAAAAGGGTTACCCAGAACACTTTATGAAGCGATGTATCAACACGACGACCCCAGGACCTATGAGGACTGGAGAGCATCGGCCCTCAAAAGGCAACAAAAGTGGATCCACATGCAGACGGTGCGCGGAAACCTAGACATGTTCAAAGGATCCGCTAACAGAAATCAATCGGGAGCGCTGGCAAAACTTCTTGCCCCATTACCACATCCCGACGCAATGGATACCTCCGCGGATCGAGTTAGAGGAAGACTCGCAGGAGCAGAGGACGTTATCAAAACACCACGACCCCCCTTTCCTCCAAGAGGAGGGTACCTACAAAGGCAGCGAGGAAACCGACCTGACTTCAGTCAAGTCCGCTGCTACAACTGCGACAAAATGGGGCACATCAGCCGAGACTGTCGCCAACCACGTCGAAACAAACGACAGCAGATAAGGAGTACCGAGGAGCAACCAACAACCGACGAAGATAAAGCCGAAAACTGGCTGAGAGGAGTAGCTAGCGAAGGAGACGATGTGAAGGACCTCATCCTGCAAAAGTTGATGGGGACGGATTTTTCAGACGCCTGAACCCGACGGCCTGGGTGAGGGCACTTCGTTGTAACTCTGTGTATATCATGCGCTACCGTTCTATGCGAATCCCAGTTCAGTTACACACGCGTTACAACACGGCCGAGATAAAAGCACTAGTGGACTCAGGAGCCACGGATAACTTTGTGAGCGACAACTTTCTCCAACAAATGGGGATAAAAACACGGTTGTTAGACACGCCCAAACGAATCTACAACATCGACGACACTGCCAATAAAGCCGGACATATAACTCAATATGTCATCCTCCGAGTCAATGTGAACGGAAACAACAAGGAGATGAGATTCCTAGTCACCGACATAGGAAAAGAAGACATACTGTTCGGGTATCCATGGCTAGCAGCCTATGAACCTCAATTCGACTGGAAAAGGGGAACAATCAATCGGGCGCATCTCCCAGTCACTATCAAAACGGTTAACGGAACCGACAGGAGGAACGTATTAGCCCACCTTCTAACAAGATCAAAAGAACACGTCGTGAACCAACTAAAGGACGAAGAAACGCGGGGACGGAGAGTAATGATCCCCGCTGTTGAACACGCTATCGCAGCCAAACCCAAGGACGAGAAGAGTGCCGTATTACCATCGCAATACGAAGCTTTTCGCAAAGTATTTGACGAAGAAGCATCGACAAGGTTGCCTGAAAGACGACCTTGCGATCATGCAATCATGCTCCAACCTGACGCGCCAACGTCTATCACATGCCGACTATACCCAATGACCCGAACGGAAGATGAAGCGCTGGATGCCTTCATCGATGAACACCTCAAAAAGGGATATATCCGACCCTCACAGTCACCCTACGCATCCTCCTTTTTCTTCATTAAGAAAAAGGATGGAAAACTTCGACCCATCCAAGACTATCGAGCAATAAACCGGTGGACGGTGCGAAATCAATATCCGCTCCCACTGATAACAGATTTGATGCGCGACCTTGGAGGAGCGGTTATGTTTTCCAAGTTCGATGTCAGACAGGGATACAACAATATCAGAATCAAGGAAGGAGATGAACACAAAGCGGCGTTCAAAACGAGACGAGGACTCTTTGAACCGACGGTTATGTATTTCGGACTTTGCAACTCACCCGCTACGTTCCAGGCGTTCATGAACGAAATATACCAGCCGGTTATCGCCAAATTCGCCACAGAGGGCACGCAAATACGAATCTACATGGACGACATTGCCGTCGCCACCAACGATTGCGGCACCCTCCAACAAACAAACCAAGCACATACAGCCGCAGTTTCGGCCGTACTCGCAGTCGCGGCCGCCCACGACCTCTACTTCAAGTTATCTAAATGCGCATTTCACGTTCCGTCCATTGATTACCTGGGGGTAATCCTTGAAAAGGGGATGACACGCATGGATCCAGCGAAGGTCTCGGGTGTCCGCACGTGGCCAACACCAGCGAAAGTCAAAGACGTACGCAGTTTTCTTGGTTTTTGCAATTTTTACCGTCCCTTTATCCGAGGATTCGCCAACATCGCCAAACCAATGAACGAGCTGACAAGGAAGGATGTCGAATGGCACTGGGGACCAGCCCAGCAAACTGCCTTCGAAACACTCAAATCACGCATCACGAGCAACCCGATCCTCGCTCACCCAAATCCTAAAGAGCAGTACGACCTTGAAGTAGACGCATCAGGATTCGCCGTCGGAGCAGTCCTTATGCAAAAGGGATCTGATGGCAAGAAACATCCAATAGCGTTCTATTCGGCCACCCTCAACGAAGCCGAACGAAATTACGACATATACAACCTGGAACTATTGGCCATCGTGAAAGCGCTACGGAATTGGAGATACCTATTAGTGGGATCACCACATAAGGTCAGAATATTTCAGACCATATGAACCTACAATACTGGCGAGACCCACAGAAGATCAGTCGAAGAGTAGCGCGAGAAGTACTGGAATTGGAAGAATACGACATCGAGATACACCACCTCAAAGGACGAGCCAATGGTAGAGCAGACGCATTGTCCAGAAGACCAGACTACGACACCGGAGACAAAGATAACGACAAAGTCACAGTACTACCAAACGAGGTGTTCATACGGACGATGACAGGGATCACACCAATCCCCATCAAACAAGAGGACACTCGAATCAAAGCATGGGTAAATCCCCATGAACTGAAGAAGATAGACGGCGTTTGGTTCAAGAATGGAAGAGTGGTGGTCACCACAAACAAGGACGAAGAGCTAAGAAGTGTCATAAAACAATATCACAACACACCAACAGCGGGTCACCCAGGGATAACGAAAACACAAGAATTGCTGGGCCGACATTACTGGTGGCCAAGTATGAAGGTCGACATCACAAACTATGTGCAAGGATGCGCAGAGTGTCAACGATACAAGGTTAACGCTCGTCCCACCAGAGCACCATTCGAACCCATCTACCCACGATTAGGAGCCACTCCATTCGAAGTTATCGCGGTAGACTTCATAACTAAGTTACCCCCGTCAGACGGATATGACTCGATTCTGACGATTACAGACCACGACTGTTCCAAGGCATCAATTTTCCTGCCTTGCCGAGAAGCAATGTCGGGAGAAGAAACTGCAATGTTGTACGCTCAAAAGGTACTCCACGATTTGGACTTCCGAGCAAGATAATCAGCGATCGAGACCCTCGTTTCGCAGCAAAATTCATGCAAGAATTATGCAAGACCCTTCAGATTCAACAAAACATCTCAACAGCCTACCACCCAAGAACTGACGGACAGTCAGAACGCACGAATCAGTGGCTGGAACAATACCTCCGATTATGGGCGAACGAGAAACAAGACAATTGGGCCGCACAGCTGCCTCTAGCGGAATTCGCTCACAACAACGCGATAAGCAGCACAACAAAACAAACCCCGTTTTTCACGCTGATGGGATATCACCCTAGAGATAAATGGGCATCAGGGACAATCAACCTGCCCAGCGTATCTACTAGACTAGAACAACTGATGGAAGCCCGTCGGAGCGCGCAGGAGAACATGATAAAAGCCCAGAAGTCGTGGGTCAAACACAAAGACACGCCCAGATACGTCCTAGGAGACCAAGTATGGCTAGATGGGCGCAATCTACGAACCAATCAGCCAACTCCCAAATTGGCTCCCAGAAGACAAGGCCCATTTGAGGTAGTTCAGGTGATGTCCCCTGTGAATTACCGGCTCAAGTTACCCCCGCAATGGAAGATACATGACGTGTTTCACACAGATTTGTTGACACCTTACAAAGAAACACGCATGCACGGCGCAAACTACTTGCGCCCACCACCTGAATTGGTAGAAGGCGTGGAAGAATACGAGGTCGAAAAGGTGATAGACTCCAGGAGGTCAGGAAGAGGGCGCAAACTTCAATACCTCATCAAGTGGAAGGGATACGCCGACTCGGAAAACCAGTGGGTCCCGTGGAACGACGTCCATGCGGAGGAAGAGATAAGGAAGTTTGCACGGTTAAACCCGAAAGCTGAAACTCACATAAAAGCAGCTTCGTTGAAGCTGGAAACATTATCCTCCTCCCCATCCAATCACTCAATGGCCTATGTCCCTCTCACCATTGTCAACCTTGACGAGATCGCCATCCCCCATGTCGACACCCTCAACACCTACGACGGAAATAACAATGTGGACGACCAATTCTGTTCAGCCTTTGAACACGTTAGGGCCGTCGCTGAACGAGACCAAGCCGCCCGAGACCTGGCCGAGGCTCGCCGGCGATTCCCCACACCCACAAGCGGAAGAGTGGAGGAAGATGAGGCAGGAGTACGGCCTCTTGAAGGAGGTGATGTCCGCATGGAGGAAGGACCAAGTAGTGAAGAGGACGGCAGCGGAGAGGAGAATGAGGATTCATCTACTAATGAGGCGAGTATCAACCAGTCCGCCACCTCCCTCAACACTACCCTCGTCGGTAGCACCAACCAGTCCGCAACAACGCTCGCCACCACCGCCGTCGACGCCACCGACAGCGAAGATGAAGACGACAGCAGCGACGAATCTTACCACGCAGCCAGGGTCGTCTGCGTCCAGTGCGATAACCCCCCCAACTATTGCCACTGCGCTCCCCTGCCTATACCTCCCCAAATCCGCCGCGTTACCGAAGAAACCGAGGATGACGCGGGCCGACCACCTGCAGTTGCTGTTATCTACGGACCAACGGCAGCGCAGGGATACGACGCGCGCGGTCTACCCCCCTATACAGACGACCGCGACCCATCGCCCTTCGCTACGCACCGAACGAATGCGACGCGGCTCCCTCTCCGTGCCATATCGCCTACCCCTGGCGGATTCATCCTCAACAACGGGATGAATTGGGTACCAATGGTCATCGAGCACGAAGGGCGAAGGATCCCCGCCAAGTACATACGGGTTCGCATGCTGGACAACCCCGAGGTGTTCGGGACGATGGGGAAGTATTCGCCCGTCTACCGAGCAGATATCCCACCGAACCATGCCGCGATATGGGTCCCACAGCTGAGTACACTCGTGAAGAACTCGGCTACTTCCGCTCTGACTTCCGTGGGAGGCGACAGGTAGACGAGGCTCTTGCCCGGTTGGGGGACATCTCCCTCCAAGCCGAGGTAAGGCGCTACCGCGCGTCCATGGAAGTCATAGCCGAGCTCGAGCAGGCCATCAAGAAACTGGAGGACGACATCTTCGTCCACATCGATAGGGCCATGCACTCTTCGAAGCGGCTAGGGCGCGCTCATGCCCTCAGGAGGGTGCGCGACGAACACGAGACAGATGTCGGACTTACTACGGTGACCAGTTGGGTTGTGGAGCGTGGGCGCTCACCCTTGTGAAGGGGGTGATGTTACGAACTGGCCGTTTGTTACCCTTCGTAAGCGGGATGACGAGTCGCTCCCGAATCTTACTCATGAACATGTTGTGGATTACTGATACTGATTAACGGTACGATGACTGATGATTACTGTATGATGACTGATAGTAGTGGTAGTTGTGGCGTTTGTATTAGTGGACGATACTCAGCATTAGTAGTAGTGGCTGTATCGCTGACGAAGGCGTACAGTCAAGATCAGATATAAGGTAGCTGTCGACTGATGTGGTCGACAGCTTGACTCTCTTGTACCATCATCGAATCTAGTCGGAGATTCCTCTCTCTATCTCTTGCGCTTCAAGTCGCATCTCTTAGGAAGGCTCTTTCAAGAGTCCTTGGAACAAGTCACACCTCCGCGTGTTGACACGTTTGCTAAGTCACGTTGTTTGCCATCGCGTGTAGGGTCTAAGTCAGACCACAACCGTAACACCGGCAGCTCATTAGAACTATTATAATCAGAACCCACCCCACCCGTAATCTCCCTGTCTCTTCATCGTAAACCTCTCTACTTTCATGTCGGATGCTGAAGACTTTGACCTCGGTGCCGATGGGGGAGAGTCGGACTCTAGCTCACATTATGACCCACAGGAGATGCCCATCCTATCAAACGTGCAGCTAGATGCTTCCGAGCTGCGTAAGGTGTGTTCTCTCTCCCTTTCTTGCGGCATGATTACTTACGATATGTACATCGCCCACAGGCCCTCAAGGATGCCCAGCTCAAATACCAGAGTCTATTTCATAGGTACAAGGCACTACAGACTAAGTACAACGCCTCGAAGTCCACAAAATCTGCCCCTGCGAAGAAGGGCCGCAGATCGATGCTGAGTGGTGAAGACAAGGAGATCACACTTGCCGGAGGGCGGTTCTCTTTCGCGTTTGAACTTTGGGTTGATGACCCAGTCTTCGAGCGTGATTGCCCTTCTGGCTTGGACCCTCTCACACCCGAACGCTATCGCACTAAACACGCAGAGGAGCTCGCTATCACGGCTGAGTTATATGACTCTCTTCCCTTGCATCTCCAGGAGGCCCTTGCAGATCCAAGGCGGCGGACTTCCTTCAAAAAGATTGTAAGTTTTTTTGACTCTGTATCTCTGTTACTAACTGCTTCTTGCAGTTTCTACAACAAGTAAAACAAGAGCGTGCCAATACAGTTCACACCGCGCGCCTCGTTGCCGGCGAAATCTTCAATCTTAGTCCAATGTATTTTCGCAGCCAGTTTGACCGTGCCGATATCCCAGAGCTTCAGGAGCTCCTCACCGACACTCGTAGGCCCGAGGAAAAGTATCCAAGGTGGCCAGCGATGCTCTTCCCTAACAGGGATTGTGAGAACACGAACGCATTCGCAGTCGAGGAGCTTCCAAAGGTGAGTCCTACCTACCCAACTATACAACACATTACTAACTAAAGAGAAGTTCCTGAAGACTATTCTACATGGTGTCTCATCGCTGGGCGGTGACCCTGCAGGGAGGCGTGCGCCGAGGGCCAGTCTCTGGGGGATAACAAAGACGACGCCAGGTATGATCGCCCTTGCGGCCACAATCGTACGTCGCATTTATTGTTGTACTTTGCTGTTTCCTGCTGAATTGGATGACCAAAGCTTACGTTTGTTTGTGGACCCGATCAAGTCTTTTCTGAGAAGTCAAAGGGCCCAAGCAATGTCGGCTGGAGAGACCGCTTTCGGGACTACAAGCAGGCGATCCTGCGATTCCCTCCTCAGTATATCTCTTTTCTTCTATCTTGGTACGACCACAGGATTTTCCCTGCGAAATCTGGCGCCTCAACATCTGCAAATTCTACTCTGACCTCCCAGCAAGGTCCCAACGACATTGACGACCTCATCAGACGCATGACGGTCAATATAGATGTCGGGCAGTCACTCTGTGCCCCTGCAATTCCCCAGGTTCAGCTTACTCGGTCTCCATTAACTGCTGTTGAAGCTGAACTCACTCCCCCGGCTCAAGCCAATGCCCATCCATCAGAGCAGCACAAGGAGGCGGTTAACACTCCCACAGACACTGCTGCAACAAAGAGGGTTTCTAAAGGTGCACGGGCTGTGAGTGCGGGGAGCAGGAAGACAAGGAGCGGTAATTCGAAGGCTCAGGCATCATAATATTAGTACAGGCGATGTTTTGTTCTGGATTAAAAATCCCGCAATTGTTTTGAGAGTATCATACATGAGGAGAACCCTCTCGACCTGTCTCAGGCGGCAATGCTCACCGATCTTTCTTCTGCCGATCATGCTTGAGTCAATGCCACTCTGCTGAAGACTTTCGTGCATGAGGTATTGTGCCAATCACGAACATTGTGTAGTGTGCATCTAACGGCGCTCTGTTACATTGAAGCCCTTTGCTCGAAAGTGGCAGGTTTTGAGTTTAGCGTTTACTCCATATATAGTAGTTATTAGGTTGAGTACTGTTGGCCAGTTGGCTTAATGGTCTATTTTGTATATCATGCCTATGTGCGCGCTTGTAATCAGGTCGTAGGTTCGAATCCGCTGTAGTACGGTTTATAATGTACATAACTTAGTAAATAAGATATGATAATAAAGAGTGAGTGATAAAGTAGATGACAGATAGTGATAAGATCTGAGAAAGGATGATAAAGATCTGAGATAGGATGAAAAAGAATGATAAGATCTGAAATAGGATGATAAGGAATAATAAGATGTGATAGCAATAGATAATCACGACAGTGGGTTGTAATGTCTCAGTGATATGATAATATTGGCTCTAACTGATAATCAGATTATTTGTTAGATTACAAGCGTGTGATATATCATGCTTATAGATCATAGATCCTGATTATCATGAATCTTAAGATCTGCTTGTAATAGCAATTAAAATTGGGGTTATAACACCGGTTGTCAGAAATCCAGGACTTGCTTATAATAATCATAATGCCCAAATTCGGTTAAATCAAATTACATCATTATAATATGTCATAGCCCCTTTCCCAATTTTGCGACACCGCAGGCCTGAAATAGACGGATAAATGAATGTTTGAAATTCTGCTGCTTCTCAGCGGTGCCAGTGTCTCTCGAGTGCGAGAGCCTTCAGCGTGTGTCACCAACCAGCGAGGCTTGGTTTCGGACTCGGAACGTCTTGCCGCGTGCGGAGGACACATCTCCATGGCAACGGAATATCTTGTGCACTTCAAGTTTGGTCTGAGAAAGTGAAGGCCGCTTCCAATTGGTTGTTCTTTTACCCATCATCCTCAAAGGGTTTGGTGCTGCCCATGCAGGCACACGTCGAGGGTATAAGACTGCACACCGAACAGCCCCTTGCTCGACCCATGTCTGTCATGAGACCCATAACTAGATTAGGGTCTGTTTGCGCAATCACCCTAAGTGCAAGCTGGCGTTATCTTATCACTACCCACCCCTGTTACTCAAGTCAATGCCGAAAACCTCACGTTGCTGTATTCTCCGCCAGCTCACCCGTGTTGATTGATGGAGAACTCTGGGTAGGGTGTGCTGACGAAGAGTCAGGTAAGTTTATCTGTCGGATCACCTTCAATACTGGCACTCACTGATCGGTATGAGCAGACAAACTAACGATTGAGGACTTCCAGAAGAGGTGGTTCTAGAAATATTCTATTTCTATAGGCTTTCCTTCCCCACGCAGCGAGTATATGGGGATTGGGACCGCTTGAACGTGAATGGCAAAGGCAATGGCATAAGGTTGCTCATGTGTGCCGACGATGGCGTACCATCATTTGCCTCGCAGAAGAGACTCAATCTGCGGCTGCTCTGCACACCGAAGACATCCATCAAGCAGACTCTAGAACTCTGACCAGCCTTTCCCCTCATTGTAGAACACACCCGGCCACTTCATCACGACGACAATACAGTTTGCCGCGCTCCAACAACGTGATCGCGTCTGCGAAATTGCCCTCGACATTTCACACTTAAACTCCAATAAAATATTCCACACATTGCAGGAGCCTTTCCCGCTACTGGACCGCCTTAATCTCGTTTTATGCGGAAGCCTTCCATGTGCTAGTACATTTTTGGGTGGATGTGCCCCCCGACTCCGTTCTCTGCATTTGGATGTCTTTCGTTATCAAGGATTCCGGTTACCGCCAATCCTTCATCTGCCACTCACTTGTCAATCTTGAACTCAGTCGAGTTGAGTGTCCTGAATGTATTCCACCCGAAGCGCTCGTCGCTGCTCTGTCCGCAATGGTTCGATTGAAAAATCTCTGCTTGCAATTCTTTCCTGCGACTCCTTATTCTAATCCAAGGAACATCCTTCCCTCATCATCGAGATCCATGGTATCCTCCACTCTTCTCCATTTAACTTTCGATGGCCCACGCAATTATCTAGAAGACCTCTTGTCTAAGATCAGTGCCCATCTCTGAGTGGATCCGTGTGAGATTCCTGAACAACCGGAACCCAGTTTCGACATCTCCGAGCTTTCCAGTTCCTCTGTCGCATAGATTCACAGAGGCTACCGATGTGGCGGAAATGAGATTTACAAACATCGGTATTGCCTCTTCCATAGCCAGTCTGTGGCGCTACCAGGGCGCCAACCAAAGAAGTCAGAGTGGCTCAGCTTAGAACTCCTGCAGTCACGGTCTTTCCCATTACATTTAGTTGTCCCAGATGTCCCAGATCTGCCATCAAATATCCCCATCCTTTCCAGCGTGCGAATCCTTAGCATCCCCATGTTCACGGGCGCAGGTTACGGTTACGGTTACGACGAATATTGGAAAGATTTGTTTCATATGTTCAACCGTGTGGAGAACCTTCACCTTTACGGAAGACAGCTCGATTATCTTATATTGTCCTGCGCGGTTAAACTATTGCCATGAACGACGTGCTGCCTGCGCTGAGCGAACTCAGCTTCAAGTTCTACGAAACGAACCCCGCAAATCTGGCCAGAATGAGGTTACCTCGCTCATCGATGCGCGTATCGCGCTGGTCCCTTCCGTTACAAGCCATTGGTTGGGCCTACACAGTGAACCTCTGATTTTCTCGTGCTCCACTGTCATACATGTGCTCTCACGGGACTGTCATGCGTGCACACGCATTCAGTCGATTTATATAGACCCCTCCCAGACTTGTTACTACACCAAGCGTTGTTTTCTCCTTATGAAACTTCGCGTTACTTTAACCAGCTTCAACTTTGTTACTAGCTATAACTGTCCAAACACTTTCAAAGTCCAACCAAAACTAGGGAAACAGACTCGCGCTATCCTAAGAGAATAGGACAATAGAAACCAGATCTCGTTCCATCACTGCACCGACCCAAAGCCCGGTGGGCAATTCTGAAGGGCGATATCGCAGAGCCACTGCGCATATAACAAATCCTCGCCGGATGCATTCTCCTGTACAGTTCGGCGTTCGCACGGACTGCTTTC
>WITN01001178.1:0-23559 GCA_015025155.1 Lactarius quietus
TATCAGGGACAAAGATTAGTTGTCACGGGGGGACCAGACGAAATCAGAGAAGTAATTCATAATCATCACGATCCCCCAATTCACGGACACCCAGGAATAAATCGAACGACGCAGCTGGTAGAACGACAATACTGGTGGCCGACAATGAAGAACGATGTCGCGGACTATGTGAAAGGGTGCGCGGATTGTCAACGATGCAAAGTTAATACACAAAAGACGAAAGCACCGTTGCAACCACTGTTCCCAAAACCAGAAGCAACGCCATTCGAAGTCGTGGCACTAGACTTCATCACGAAGCTCCCCAAGTCAAGGGGATACGATTCCATCCTAACTATCACTGACCATGATTGCTCCAAGGCGTCCATATTTATACCATGCTTGAAGAAATATCAGGAGAAGAAACAGCAGTCCTATACGCCAAATACGTGGTGGCGCGATTCGGACTACCCTCAAAAATCATTAGTGACCGCGATCCCCGGTTCGCATCCAAATTCACGAGAGAACTGTGCCGAATCCTGGGGATAAAACAGAACATCTCAACGGCCTACCATCCCCGCACCGATGGACAATCAGAACGCAACAACCAATGGCTGGAACAATACCTCCGGTTCTGGGTCAACGAGAGGCAGGACAATTGGGCGGAGTACCTGGCGCTGGCAGAATTCGCACACAACAACTGGACCAATGAGTCCACACGCGAATCCCCATTCAAATTACTAATGGGATATCACCCGCGCGCTGACTGGACAGATCAGCTGTCACCAATACCACGAATCGAGACAAGACTGAAACAATTGAAGGAGATAAGACAACAAGCGCAAGGACAAATGAAGAGGGCGCAACAATCATGGATTAGAAATCGTGACACACCAAGGTACCAGGTAGGAGATAAGGTCTGGCTCGAAGGACGTCATCTACGCACCAATCAACCAACCGGAAGCTTGCGCCCAGGCGACATGGCCCGTTCGCCATCACTCAGGTGATGTCGCCTGTCAATTATCGGATAGAACTTCCCACACAGTGGAGCATCCACAATGTGTTTCACACAGATCTTCTCACACCTTACAAAGAGACGGTGACTCATGGCACCAATTATCAACGCCCACCACCAGAGTTGATCGATAACGTGGAAGAATACGAGGTTGAAAAAGTACTAGACTCCAGGAGAAGGGGGCGAGGGCGCAAGCTGCAATACCTAATCAAGTGGAAAGGGTACGCCGACTCAGATAACCAATGGGTCCCATGGGACGATGTACATGCGGACGAGGAGATAAGGAAGTACAAACAAGCCAATCCAACCGCTGAGACTCACATAAAAGCAGTCTCAACAAAGGACGAATCTTCCAACCCCTCTCATAACATGTCTTATGTCCCACACACTGTCATCACCATTGACGAGATCCCCCACGTCAACACCCTCACCACCTACGACAACAACAACAACGTGGACGACGGATTCTGCTCAGCATTCGAGCATGTCAGGGCAGCAGCACAACAAGAACAAGACGAGCGAGACCTGGCCGAGGCTCGCAGGCGATTCCCCACACCCGCAAGCGGAAGAGTGGAGGAAGATGAGGAGGGACTACGGGCTGCTGAAGGAGGTCATGACCTCTTGGCGGCTGGACCAAGTGACGAGGATGACGCCGCAGGAGAGACGGATGAGGATACAGAGGTTGACACGGCAAGTATCGTTCAGCCCTCCACCGCCTTCACCTCCACTACCGCTGTCGACCAATACAGCGACGGGTCCTCCGACGGATCTTACCACGACGCCAACGTTATCTGCACCAGGTGCGATAACCCCCAAGATACTGCCATTGGCACCCATGCGCATTCCCCCTCGAATCACCAACACCGAAGAAGAAGAAGACGTCGACATCACCGACGTTACCAACGAAGCCGTGGATGACGAAGGAGGAGCATCGCCAGTTGCTGTCATCTACGGCCGACTGCGGCGGAAGGGTACGCCATGCGAGGACTCCCATCATACGCGAGGCACGCGATGCCTCACCCGTCAATACGCGCCGAACGAATGCGCTGAGGCGCTCTCACCGTGCCCTATCGCCTACTCCCAGCGGATTCGTCCTCAACAACGGGATGAATTGGGTGCCGATGGTGATCGAGCACGAGGGGCGTCGCATCCCTGCCCGGTACGTGCGAGTACGGATGTGCGACAATCCAGAGGTATTCGGCACCATGGGGCTCATTCACCCACATACCGAGGGGAGATCCACGCAGAGCCGTGTCGTGACATGGGGCCCGCCGCTGAGTATTCCCGTGAAGATCTACAATACTTAGGAGCTGACTTCCGGGGACGGCGCCAGGTCGACGAGGCCCTCGCAAGGTTGGGGGACATTTCCCTGGCAGCCAAGGTGCGGCGTTATGCGCGTCCCAGGAGGTCATCAAAGAGCTCGAGGCAGCGATCAAGCGGCTCGAGGATGACATATTTGTCCATGTCGACCGCGCGCGCCACTCGGCTAAGCGGCTGGGAAGAGCCCACGCCATCCTACGGGTACGGGATGAACACGAGACTGATGTCGGACTAACCGCGGTGCCGAATTGGGTAGTGGAGCGAGGGCGCTCACCCTTGTGAAGGGGGTGATGTAACGTCCCGGGTCATGGTATGTATCTGACCTAACCCATAAGTCATGGGACGTATGGGCACGTGATCGCATGACGTCGTGGATCGTTCTTAACATGCTTACTATGATGATTACTGATACTAGTACGATACGATGACTGAGGGCTTACTGTACGATGACCGAGAGTAGTAGTTGTGGCGTTTGTCTTAGTGGACGATTACCAGCAGATTAGTAGTAGTGGCGTTTGTCTTAGTGGACGATTACCAGCAGATTAGTAGTAGTGGCGGTCTCGCTGACGAAGGCGGATTGCGCGAGTAGCTTATAAGGAAGCTATCGACTGTTGTAGTCGATAGCTTGGATTTCTTGTACATTTCTCGACTTGTTATCCAAAGCCGGTTTCCTCTCTCCATCCTTCGTCCTTCGGGGCCGCGTATCAAAGACATCGTCAAAGTCT
This sequence comes from Lactarius quietus, assembly GCA_015025155.1. Lineage (NCBI taxonomy): Eukaryota > Fungi > Basidiomycota > Agaricomycetes > Russulales > Russulaceae > Lactarius > Lactarius quietus. The sequence goes on from WITN01001178.1 coordinate 3,037, forward strand.
TCAAAGCTCTGCCTTCGCGCATTGAGACGTCACTCAGTCTTTGTACTTGAGTAAGACTACTGCTGAGTCACCGCGTTCACTCTACGTTGCCTAAGTCAGGCTCACGTGCTGCTCGCACGTAACACTGTCTCCTGGGCGCCAACTTGGGAGTTAGCTGATTGGTTTGTAGGTTGCGCCCATCTAACCATACTTGGTCTCCTAGAACGTATCTGGGCGTATCTTTGTGTTTGATCCACGACTTCTGGGCCTTTATCATATTCTCCTGCGCGCTCTGACGAGCTTCCATCAGTTGTTCTAGTCTGGAAGATACGCTGGGCAGGTTGATTGTCCCTGACGCCCATTTATCTCTAGGGTGGTACCCCATTAGCGTGAAGAACGGGGTTTGTTTTGTGGTGCTGCTTATCGCGTTATTGTGAGCGAATTCCGCTAGAGGTAGCTGTGTGGCCCAGTTATCTTGTTTTTGGTTTGCCCATAATCTAAGGTACTGTTCCAACCACTGATTAGTGCGTTCCGACTGCCCGTCTGTTCTTGGGTGATAGGCGGTTGATATGTTCTGCTGGATTTGTAGAGTTTTGCAAAGTTCCCTCATGAATTTTGCTGCGAATCAAGGGTCTCGATCGCTGATGATTTTGCTTGGGAGTCCGAACCGAGGGAGTACCTTTTGAGCGTACAATATTGCAGTCTCTTCTCCCGACATCGATTCTCGACAGGGCAGAAATATCGATGCCTTGGAACAGTCGTGGTCTGTAATCGTCAGAATCGAGTCATATCCGTCTGATGGGGGTAACTTAGTTATGAAATCTACCGCGATAACTTCGAATGGGGTGGCTCCCAATCGTGGATAGATTGGTTCGAATGGAGCTTTGGTGGGGCGAGTGTTGACCTTGTGTCGTTGACACTCCGCGCATCCTTGCACATAGTCCATGACGTCGTTCTTCATGTTTGGCCACCAATAGTGTCGGGCTAGTAACTCCTGTGTTTTTGCTATCCCTGGATGACCCGCCGTTAATGTGTCATGATATTGCTTGATGACTCCCCTTAGTTCTTCGTCATCCTTGGTGGTGACCACCACTTTCCCATTCTTGAACCAAACGCCGTCCATCTTTTTGAGTTCATCGGGATTCACCCATGCTTTGATTCGAGCTTCTTCTTGTTTGATGGGGATTGATGTGATCCCTGTTATCGTTCGTATGAATATGTTGTTTGGTAGTACCGTGACTCTGTCATTGTCCTTTTCTCCAGTGTCGTAGTCTGGTCTTCGGGACAACGCGTCTGCTCTACCATTGGCTCGTCCTTTGAGGTGGTGTATCTCGATGTCGTACTCTTCCAACTCCAGTACTTCTCGAGCTACTCTTCGGCTAATCTTCTGTGGGTCTTGCCAGTATTGTAGGTTCATATGGTCCGAAAATATTCTGACCTTATGTGGTGATCCCACCAATAGGTATCTCCAGTTTCGTAGCGCTTTTACGATGGCCAATAGCTCCAGATTGTATATGTCGTAGTTTCGTTCGGCTTCGTTGAGGGTGGCCGAGTAGAATGCTATTGGATGTTTCTTGCCATCGGCTCCTTTTTGCATGAGGACTGCTCCCACGGCGAATCCTGATGCGTCCACTTCGAGGTCGTACTGTTCTTTTGGGTCTGGATGAGCGAGGATTGGATTGCTCGTGATGCGTGCTTTGAGTGTTTCGAAGGCAGTTTGGTGGGCTGGTCCCCAATGCCATTCGACATCCTTTCTTGTCAGCTCGTTCATTGGTTTGGTGATATTGGCGAATCCTCGAATAAAGGGACGGTAAAAATTGCAAAAACCTAAAAAGCTGCGTACGTCTTTGACTTTTGTTGGGGTTGGCCATGTGCGGACACCCGAGACCTTCGCAGGATCCATGCGCGTCATCCCCTTTTCAAGGATTACCCCCAGGTAATCAATAGACGGAACGTGGAATGCGCATTTTGATAACTTGAAGTATAGGTCATGGGCGGCCGCGACTGCGAGAATGGCTGAAACTGTGGCCGTGTGGGCTTGGTTCGTTTGTTGGACAGTGCCGCAGTCGTTGGTGGCGACGGCAATGTCGTCCATGTAGATCCGTATTTGTGTGCCTTCCGTGGCGAACTTGGCAATGACTGGTTGATATATTTCGTTCATGAACGCCTGAAAGGTTGCTGGTGAGTTGCAAAGTCCGAAATACATGACCGTAGGTTCAAAAAGTCCTCGTCTCGTTTTGAACGCCGCTTTGTGTTCATCTCCCTCTTTGATTCTGATGTTGTTGTATCCCTGTCTGACATCGAATTTTGAAAATATGACCGCTCCTCCGAGGTCGCGCATCAAATCTGTTATTAGTGGAAGCGGATATTGGTTCCGCACCGTCCACCGGTTTATTGCGCGATAGTCTTGGACTGGTCGAAGTTTCCCATCCTTTTTCTTGATAAAGAAGAAGGAGGATGCGTAGGGCGACTGTGAGGGTCGGATATACCCCTTTTTGAGGTGTTCATCGATGAAGGCATCCAGGGCTTCATCTTCCGTTCGGGTCATTGGATATAATCGACATGTGATGGATGTCGGTGCGTTAGGTTGGAGCGTGATTGCGTGATCGCAAGGTCGTCTTTCGGGCAACCTTGCCGATGCTTCCTCGTCAAATACCTTTCGAAACGCTTCGTATTGTGGTGGTAATATGGCACTTTTCTCGTCTTTGGATTTGGCCGCGATAGCGTGTTCGACCGCGGGGATCATTACTCTTCGACCTCTCGTTTCCTCGTCTTCTAGTTGTTTCGCGACGTGTTCTTTTTCTTCTGTTAGGAGATGGGCTAGTACATTTCTCCTGTCGGTCGCGTTAACCGTTTTGATGGTGACTGGGAGGTGCGCCTGATTGATCGTTCCTCGTTTCCAGTCGAACTGTGGTTCATAGGCTGCTAGCCATGGATACCCGAACAGTATATCTTCTTTTCCTATGTTGGTGACTAGGAACCTCATTTCCTTGTTGTTCCCGTTGACATTGACTCGAAGAATGACATATTGAGTTATATGTCCGGCTTTGTTCGTTGTGTCGTCGATGTTGTAGATTCGTTTGGGCGTGTCTAGCAACCGTGTTTTTATTCCCATTCGTTGGAGAAAGCTTTCGCTCACAAAGTTATCAGTGGCTCCTGAGTCCACTAGTGCTTTTGCTTCGGCCGTGTTGTAACACGTGTGTAATAGAACTGGAATTCGCATAGAACGATAGCGCATGATGTACACCGAGTTACAACGAAGTGCCCTCACCCAGGCCGTCGGGTTTAGGCGTTTGAAAAATCCGTCCCCATCAACTTTTGAAGGACGAGGTCCTTTACGTCGTCCCCTTTGCTGGCGACTCCTCTCAGCCAGTCCTCGGCTTTGTCTTCGTCGGTCTTTGATGGCTCCCTGGTACTCCTTATTTGTTGTCTTTTGTTTCGACGAGGTTGGCGACAGTCTCGGCTGATGTGCCCCATTTTGTCGCAATTGTAGCAACGGACTTGACTAAAGTCTGGTCGATTCCCTCGCTGCCTTTGTAGATATCCTCCCCTTGGTGGAAAGGGGGGTCTTGGGTTATTGATGACGTCTTCTGCTCCTGCGAGTCTTCCTCTAACTCGATCGGCCGAGGTATCCATTGCGTCGGGGTGCGGTAGTGGAGCAAGGAGTTTTGCCAACGCTCCCGATTGATTTTTGTTAGCGGATCCTTTGAACATGTCTAAGTTTCCGCGCACCGTCTGCATGTGGATCCACTTTTGTTGCCTTTTGAGGGCCGATGCTCTCCAGTCTTCGTACGTCCTGGGGTCGTCATGTTGATACATTGCTTCGTAAAGCGTCCTGGGCAGCCCTTTTATGAAGTATTTCAGGGTTTGTTCTGCGTTGATGTCGTATCCAGCGTAGCGAACGAGTTGTTCGAATAACGCGATGTAGTCGTCTATCTTTCCTTCCTTCATCCTGATTCCTGCGTCTAGTTGGGCTTGGGCTCTTTCTTTGCTGAGTACATCAGCGAATTGTCGTCGAAAGGCTTGCAGAACGTTGTTCCACAACCTGTTATCGAACTGGCTAACACCCCTGGACACTTCTCTGACCAACCATTGGTTGGCGGACATGACCCAGGCGTTAACCAGGTCCCCTTGAATGTAGGTGAGGAATAACATAGCTTTTTGATATTTATTCCTCATTGCCGAGTGGCTTGCGTTAACTCCCGCGTAGATTTCCCATTGAAGTATAAAGCCTTCGACCTTTGACCTGTCTCCCGTGAACAGGCTTGGGGGGTTTCCTATGAATTTGTCCGTGGTATTGCCGCCTCCTTGTGGCATTCCTCCTTGTGGTCCTCCACCGTCCATTGGTGGCGGTCCTCCTCCTCCCATGGGTGGCGGTCCTCCTGGTGGTCCCCTACCAATTGGAGGGGCTCCTTGGTTTTGTTGTCTGTATGCTCTGCCGAGCTGCTCAAATGGTTGCAGAGGCGGTTCGTTGTAGTTGAAGTCGAATCCTCCCGGTTGATCTGGTTCGTCTGGGCCCATAGCTCGTTGTACTGCCTGTATGTCTTGTAACGTTTCCACTGAACGTTGATCCGACTTGGATCCGATGGGTCTTCCTTGCTTCAACTCTGAGCAAAGCGCACGGCTTCTGAACTCAGGAACGACTTTGAACGACTTGTAAAGGGCGAAATAACCAATAAGGTTCCCTAATACCGCCTAGTTTGAGGTTTGTTCCAAGGTGGCAACGCCTAACGCTTAAGTTGGCAACAAAATAGTCACAAAGAACAATGACTCTGCTATAAGACTGTCTGAACTTCCTGAGAAGAGTACAGGTGGATTTCAAGACAACTAAGCTAGCGAACCATAGCGCAACTTGTATAGTATTTATAGTAAATGTCCGTCAAGCCTCAAAAGGCGACACCATAGTATGAACAGTAAATGGTAAGCATAATGACTCACAGGTCAATAAGCAACTCGTAAGCAATTCGTAAGGCATCAATAAGCCATCAGTAAGCGTCCCCACCAATGAGTGACCAAGCACCTCCAACTAGTGAGTAAGCAACCATAGGGCATCAGTCAGCCCACCTCATCGCATAAGTAAGCGATCACCAATGAGTTAAGCGAACGAATAAGTGAATGTCTAAGCATCACCAAGCATAAGTAATCCCAGTAGTAAGCCAATAATAATGCATCTGTAAGCAATAGCTCCGGCGCTAACACAGGTGCTCCTTGGACTAATCCATCTTGAACACATACCCGAAAGGGGATCAAACCCGGCCCGCTGGAGTGCGTCCCAACGGCAGCCACGGCCCGCTGACATCTGCAGCCTCAGGTCGCTGGTCTTACACCACGCAATCGCTATCCGTCGTCGTTGGTCGTCTTCGGGACACAACTGTCTTCTGCCAATTCCATGGCTTCTTCCAACGTCCCTTGAGTTATGAGTTAGGCCAGATACATACTGTGACCTGGGACAATTCCATCCATCGCGCCCCCCTGGCTTATTGCTTAGGTCAGATCCCGTGACCCGGGGGTATATCACATGACCATGTCATGTGACCCTCATCCGTCCTGTAATGACCTTCCTGCCAGCTTCTGGGGTTCTACCGCGAGTTATCAAGTTACTCACGAGCTGACGGACTTTGCACACTTCATCATAAGCGAGGTAACTGTCGTCTTCTGCCGCTACGAGTGCTCGTACGGCCTCTTCTTCTTCGATGTCTTCTTCTGCACGTGACTCCCAAGTATGCGCTTCTGGGTAATCATGGCAATTCTTCCAGTGTTCATGGAGACACTCGCGTTGCTTGTAGGTTGGCGTAGGGTCTGAGCGTAACATGTCTTCTGGGTCCATGTTTACAACATGGCCTGTCCTTTCGTCAATAACCAATGGAGTTGGTTCTTCGACCTGTGTTTGAGTGGCCATTCTGATTGGGTCAGGGATGTGTAACGTAGCTGTTTGATTGATAATTTCTTCAACAGCTGGTTCTTCTTCTTGGATGTAGATAGTTTCTGGCTCGTTTTCTATGGATGGGGTCTGGACTCGTTCACTCGTGTGACTGGTGTCCGTTCTTGCTGGTGTTCTATGTTGGAGTTCTGGTGATAGAGGTTCTGAATGTATTTCTGCCTCTGGAGCTCCGTCGATTTCTCCCTGTTCTTCAATGTTTCGTGCTTCTGATAATAGAATGTTGCAATTGAGGTCGTCTCCAGCTGGTCTGGCTGCCTCAAAGTACTCTTGCGTTCGATTCCACCTGAGTTCTACCCAACAACACCTTTCGTGATGGAAGATGATGGGGTGGAATCGTTGGGCTGTGGCTGCTTCGGCGTAGTAACCGGTATTGAAGTGTTCTAGTACTCCACTTCGCCTGTCGTCTGGAATTGTCCTCCAACGGACTCGATTGATGACATATCTTGCGGGGGCGTCCCTTTCCCTAGAATTGATTATGAAGGGCTGGAATTCCCAACCGTCTTTGGTGGTGATTGGCGCCACGGCGTGTGGGGAGAGCTTGACTCTAATGTTACGTTCGTGGTCTGACTTAGACCCAGCACGTGATGGCGAGTAACGTGACTTAGCAGTGCGTGTCAACACACGAAGGTGTGACTTGTTCCAAGGACTCTTGAAAGAGCCTTCCTAAGAGAGCGACGACTAGAGGAGAGGGGGAGAAACCCGACTAGATTCGAAGATGGTACAAGAGAGTCAAGCTGTCGACTACATCAGTCGACAGCTACCTTATAACTAGTTGTGACTGTACGCCTTCATCAGCGATACAGCCACTACTACTACTGCTTGGTAACGTCCACTAATACTAACGCCACAACTACTACTATCATCAGTCATCGTACAGTAAGAATATCAGTAATCAACATAGTAAGCATGAGTAAGATTTGGGAGCGACTCGTCATCCTGCTTACAACGATCAACGATGGTGAATCGTAACAGTGGTCCCTGCTTGGCTGCCTCACATTCAAGCCGTTTCGCCTCTGCCTGCACTTGCATAATTGCACCAGCACTGTCCATCCTCGCAGTGTTGGTACTATAGATAGTACGCGGGAAGATCTTTCTGTAATATGATCAGCATGGAAAAGTGGATGGTGAGAAAGGCGCACTCATTCCACCAACGAATCAGGCTTATCAGCTCATCCTCAGCCATGAGGTCCTTATGATCGAGGACCTCACGATAGAACATGCGATAGGGAAAGCCCTGCCTTCGCCTGTGGACAGTGTCTGACCCTCCAGGCCCAAAGAAGGGCTCATCGGACAATGCAAAACATGTCTAAGTATCATGAGTCACCCCCGCAAGTAAGATTCATCAGTTAGCGACACTTACGACTGTTGCAGTGTAAGCAATCGATTCATATGTCACGAAGGTGATGTTGTGCAATGCGGCATTTCCACCGCGCGTTGACTTGTTGGTCTCCTTCGCCGAACTAGGGGATATAAAAATATGTTTGTATGCCTGAGGAACATTGTCAGAACACGTCAGAGCAGATTTATATATATAAATGACACACCGAGACAAGGAGTGGACTGCGCAAGAAGTCGTGGTAAGCATCCTCGGTGTAATATGCACCATCTGGCCAGAGGAATGATGGAAGGTCCGCTGCGGTCAGATCCTGTGTGCCACGGTGGAGTCCCTCACGAACACTGAAACTTGTGAAACTGGCGCATGAGATTGAAAGACTGTGACTCACGTTGCCTCATCCCAATCCATTGTGACTGGACAAAGGAGCTGGCCAGACACATTGTGGTTGAAGCCAAGATGATATCGTGCAACGGGGAAGGCAGGCTCCCAGTGAATGGAGGGCCATTGCCCAATTGCACTACGTAGGCCATTCACATCGGCTCGTTGCGCTTGCTGGCGACCCACGTCAATCTATAATAATGGTAAGGGGGTAAATCACTAGAAACTGGGCTGCACTTACCACTTTGTCAAGCCTTGCTGACAGATCCGAGCCTGCTTTCTTGCCCCTCCGAAGGACCTTGACCATGGCAGGCGCGACTTCAACTAATAATAAGAACTTCTTGTATAGTTGATTTTCACTGAGACTCACATTAGCTAAGTTAACAGTGATGGACAAGTAACTTACAATTCTGTGTGTCTGAAGTCTTCGTCAACTTCTGGGTTGCGGTCGACTCCTTCGTCAAGAATTTGACTGAAAGTGTCCCACATCTCGACACACCGCCCGAGAATCATCCCCTTCTTGCGCCAGTACACCTCATCTATCAGAGGCTTGGCGTCATCATTGTCACTACCAGGTTCAGAGCCGCTATGTATATATCAATATCATGAGTGATGTGAAAACGTAGCACTCACAGTGGCGAGCTGTCAATAAAACGCTGGGTGTCTGAGTCCATTGGCCTATGCCTTTTCCTTGGTGGTGTCCGGATGTCGTCACTGTCATCCTCCTCACTGTCACCTTGATGGGCACGCTTTGCAAACGGTAGGTGCACAGGTCGGGGGAATTGGGCACACTTGCGAACATCACGCAACTGCGAAGCCCTGGGAGGGGAGATGAGACACTTGCGACCATTTGCTGCAGGGTCCGGCCGGTGGACCTGTTTCTTGGGCATCTTTCTTGACGACTGCAAGAGCCTGAGGACGAAAAAAAGACCTGGACTCACTAATGTTTATAAGCATTCTGGTCGCTCTCGTTGGTGCGCCCACCTGACTAAGTGAACATAGGTGGCAGCACCAGTGTATATGGGCGGCATGACCCATGACCTTGGGCGTTGGAGCTAGCTAATTCAGCAGACTCAGAGCTACTGGCCAGCGTGAGTATGTGCTGCGTCCAGCTTGGATGTAGATGTGACCGCGGGTGCCTTACATTGTCACAATGTTTGTCTAGTGGTCGCACGACCTGCCCAAGTGTAATACGCCACATCAATGCCACCTTGATTTTCAATTATGCCACATGGCAGGTACAATAGCAGCACACGGACGCCGTGGCGAGTCCTCGGACACCATGATGACCACCTCACTGTCCACTAATTTCTAGTGCAACAATTGTTAGGATTTATTACAAGTCGTGCACAGTTCGGTTGAGGGCTTGCTGCAGGTATGTTGCAAAATTATCTGCCTGTTTTGCGTACAATCCAAATTTCTTTAGTTTTTTCAGTGCTGCAGGAGTCATTGCACGCAAGTAGAACAAATTTCGTCGGTACAATCATGTTATTAGCACCAATACATGTCCACGAGATCTTGTATTCGATAATAAATGCCTTCAATGTTTATCTGATGTCTCATTGATGTCTCGAATCCTTTGCGCAACCTCCATCCCTGCCTTTGTTTCGTGGTAGTCTCCTTGACTATGTTTTCTCGCAGCAAGACAGAAACAGGCTGCTGCAATGCATGTGGTCGATTCTTCTCACGGCAGGGTAACCTCACCAAGCATCAGCGCGATCATTGTGCCACCGCACGCAGGCACTCCAAAGCGCACTGGAAGAATGCTAGTATCAACATAAAGATGCTCGATCGCACAAAAAAGCTCCGCAAGCGTCCAGTAATGAGGCCTCGACTTGATAATGTGACTAACATCCATAGGGCACAGCGTGGGCTTGTTGACATGCCCACTTTCTCGGAGATGGTATGCTCGTTGTTTCTGCACGATAATATATTGATCATTTTATCCAGGATGTCTCTCCACTGGACGTAAACATAGCAAACATAGCAGATACACATGTAAATGCTCAGCTACTCCCTGAGAAGCGTGTCCGTCGACCAACCTGGAAAGTAAGGGACTCCGCGGCAGAAGATCTCCCTGAGGGACCAGGTCATCTCGATATAGTAGACAGGAATGCCCGCATTGGCAGACCTATGTCGCTCTGCAACCACCCTGCATCCCCTGTCATAATCATGACTCCCATTACTCCTGTTCGCACAACTGCGAACCGATTTGCGCTGGTACGAGAGTATCAGCACCATCCTTCTGTGATACCAGATTCCCCACTATCTTGGCAGTCACTCATAGTCAACGTAAGCCCTATCGTGCCGAAGAAACTCAGGAAAGTCTCTGAGATTATTCAACCGTATCCTAATATCAGCTCATTCCTGTACAACCTCACATGGAGACGGATGCGTGGCGTAGCATCAAACTCCAACGGGAAAAGTTGAGAAGCACTCTGCACGACAAACGCTTCAAGACTGAGGACATTGAAGGTATCAACTTCTCTCAAATAGAGAAGCAAATCACGAACGACAACCAGGCACCATGGGGCAGCAATGGGTGGAGGCGGGACAATATCATCATTGAAGTCCCAATAGGATCAAAGCCGTCCTGTTCTTCCCCCGCAAGGAGGCATCTGTCCATGCACGGCAGCAGAGACACGATGAGGTGGACCCCAACCAGATCCATATCCACGGCACAAGATATCCATTCCTGACGTCCATACTCGTTCACTCGTCTCCTGCATGGTCGAGACTATCCAGGAAGACCTAGCGGCTGGCGAGCTTCATTGGCATGGCTACAAAGAGACCTGGCAACCCCCGTATCATGGTTATCCTCCAGAGCGTGTTTGGGGGGACTTGTATACATCGGACGCGTTTTTGAAGGCTGAGCAAGACCTCCTGACTGGCGATTCACACACAGACGAATTGTATCCATCTGCTATACTCGGGTACATGTTTTGGTCGGATTCTACACACCTCGCTCAATTCAGACAGGCGAAAGTGTGGCCCATCTATGCGTACATTGGCAATCAGTCAAAGCATATACGATGCAAACCCACTTCCCGGGCAGCTCGAATTATTGGTTATATCCCTCCGGTACGCCACGACTCCACCTATATTTTACACATGACTTATATTCCATCAGCTACCCGACTCCTTCGCTGAGGAACTTGTGGCACGCGACATTGTCCCCTCCCCTGCGCTACTAGCCCACTGTCGTCGAGAACTATTCCACGGCGTTTGGCGCCTTTTATTGGACCCCGAGTTCCGCCATGCGTACCTACATGGTGTTATTGTGAGATGTCCTGACGGCATTCAGCGTCGAGTTTTTCCTCGAATATTCACATATTCTGCTGATTACCCCGAAAAGTATGCCGCCTTCCAATCTGTGTCTGCATGCTCACTGAAAATATCATGACAGAGTTCTAGTTGCAACAATCCGGACATGGGAAGATGCCCTTGTCCACGTTGCACTGTCAAGAAAGAAGACCTTTACGCTCTGGGTACCTCAAGTGACATCAAATCTCGCCTCACAAAGCTTCGCCGCGATGATGAACACTTCCATGCTGTTGTTGAATCAGCTCGAGACAACATCTATCGAAAAGGATTTATGCTCAATAGTGAGCCAGGTGTCGAGCGACTACTCAAGGAGGAGTCCCTGGTTCCGACACTGGTAAGTCCACCAAATTATTTATTCAGCGTCTTAGACATATATCTTGTCTGTAGAATGCCTTTTCATACTGTCTGAGCGATCTCAACTTTGATATATTCCACACACTGGTTGTTGACCTCATGCATGAGTTCGAACTTGGGGTGTGGAAATCTCTTCTCACACACCTGGTCCGCATTCTCCATTCTCAGGGTCTCCGAACTGTACAGGAATTTAATTTCGGTATGTACCAAAAGCTCTTGTCTGAAACACCCCAAGGCCCACCAGCCAAATCAGCTTCCGACAAATAGCACCCTTTGGCTGCTCAACCATCCGCCACTTTACTCACAACGTTTCAGACTTGAAGAAGCTCGCTGCCCGGGATTTTGAAGACATCCTCCAGGTGAGATTCCTTATTCTCGATCTGCGTATATGCGGTTGACATGTGAACATTAGTGTTGCATACCATGCTTCGAGGGACTACTACCTGCACCACATGGCGAAACAGTCTTGGGCCTATTGTACCTCGCTTCGTACTGGCATTCTCTGGCCAAGCTATGTGTGCACTCAGAGACTACGCTTCAGATCTTGAACGATGTCACGGTCATCTTTGCCAAGGAACTACGATACTTCGCTCAAGTGACCTGCGCGAATTTTAAGACGTTTGAAACTGATCGCGAGTACCGTGCTCGGCGCAGGGCTGCAGAGCTCAGGGCAATGCGACAACAGGGCCCTAGTACCTCGCCATCGCGTGTTCTTGCGGAGAAGACTGGGAAGCAACCAAAGACGTTCAACTTATCAACGTATAAACTGCATTCACTTGGAGATTATGTCACGGCAATCAAGACATTGGGACCACAGACTCTTACAGTACTCAAATAGTAAGCACAGTATCTTTGAATCATGTCGCGTTCAACGATTTGCTGACAAATTTGCACATTCTGACTTTGACCCACTAGGGAGAACTCGAGCACCGGACTGTCAAGAGACTATACGCCCATACAAACAAGCGAAACCCTATTGATCAGATGGTCAATAGGGACACCCTCGAGACAGTCCACGAACGGATGAGCAAAGAGTTGGTACTAGCAGAAGCCAGTGAAGCCACGGTTCAAGCCACTGCTCGGAATAAAGCAGAACATGAATGTCAAGACGCAGACCAGTCCAGTCAGGCCACTGGCGACGAAGCAGAGAGTCTAGAACCTCAGTATAATATCAGCTGGGAACAGGCCAATAAGATTTCTCATCCAAGGATCCCCAAAACGCCAATGACCCTGCGTACAAGGTATGTGCGCGCCAACACAAGAGACATCAGCTAATGGAAATCTGTTTTAGGACTTCATACGTGGACTGCTATGCCACCTACTCGCCCGTAACCTTGGCGAGGTCACTGTTAGCGATGAACCGGAATATACAAACGCCGAGCTTGCAAGCGTGTATATTCCACACAACACCATTTTCTCACATGCCACTGCAAGATTCAATTACACGACATACGACGTACGACGAGACTACGACACGATCAATTGCAAAACGGCTAATCGCAATATCATGTTGAGGGCCTGTGACGACGCACAGCACCCCTTCTGGTACGCACGCGTTTTTGGCATTTATCACGCCAACGTTTTTTTTGGACGGAAACTCGCCCTGAGCAAATTGACTTTCTATTTGTGCGATGGTTTGGGGGGACCCAGAGTGGACGGGAGGACCTGCAATCTTAAGTTGGATCGTATTGGCTGGGTTCCACAGAACGACCCATCTGGAGCATTCGGTTTCGTCGACCCGGCACGCGTTGTCCGAGCATGCCACCTAATACCGGCATTTGCTCTTGGACAAACGACACGCCTATTGCAGTTTTCACGGACTTGGGACACGTTATCGGGCGACTGGATCAACTACTATGTATCAAGGTGAGTTGTGGCCTCTTCGAGCGGCTCATATAGTGCTAAGTTATCTCAGATTCGTAGACAGAGACATGATGATGCGATACCTCGGTTGGGGTATCGGACATTGCAATCCACCGGATTTCTCTCATGAAGCGGACTCGCTCGTAGCTTCGTGCAGTGATAGGGAGCTCGCTCAATTCGGAGATCCAGCAGGCGAGTATCAGACAGATCTCAAGGATGCAGAGTCGGATGCCGTGGCTGGTGAAGAGGGTGACAGTGACTTGGATGTAAATAGTGATGGGGATTCGGAAGGTCGTGACTCGGGTGTCGATACACAGAGGTTCGAATACTAATGATCACGGTGCCGGTACTAAGTGACCCTTGGCGAGGCTTCTAGTGATTTACGATGCGACGACTTGACTAAGTATGTAGTGGCACTATATCGAGGATATGATCAAATTCCAGCCAATTTTTCTCAATACAACGGTTTTACTAGCCATGTAATCGATATACTTGGGACACAGGGGTTCTGTCTACAATATGATGATTGTGGACTGGTTGCAATCGTGACAATGGCTGTGTTGTGTCATATCGCATTATAATTCTCACGGGAATTTTGCGATGTACATACAGCGGTGCTCTGATACATCACGCCCACCCTCATGCCAGCCCCAACACACCTACCATCGTCATAATCATGCCGGCCGCCACTGCCATGCTTCGCTTGTGTGTCACTGCTGCCGTATAGTCGCTGTGATGCGAAAGCTTACCAGTGGCGTCATTAGTGGAGAGTGGCATGTTCAAACATCTTCGGACTTACAAGAAATACGAATGGCTTGGTGACTTGGATGGGCCAAGTCTGCGGGGAGGTGACCGGGGCGGTGGTTCCTGGTTGGTGTGATTGGGCATGATGTGGCTGGTGGGTCGTGTGGGTAGATCGGGCGACAGGATTGGTAGGGTAGGGTATGGTAGATTACATCATGTGGCAGCTGGGAAGTGAGAGTGTCTTGTGAGGGCACAACGGGAAGGGATAATGGTAGTGCAGTAGCTGTCATATCCTGTATGGGTTTGAAATGAGACGGAAAAAGGGGGGGGGAAACCAGAAAAACTCATCTACACGGTTTTTTGTGGACGTTACAAGGACGGGGGTGAAGGAGAAATCAATGGCAGTAGTAGGTGCAAGTCAGTGGGGAATGCAAGAGGTGGGTAGACTCACACTTACCAGCATGGACAAAGCAATGACTGGGGTCATTGGACATGATAACAGTGCAGCCAATGTTCAGCCATCAATACCATCATTGATGGGTCAGCCGATGGGCACACTCTTTCATCACTCATGGGCCAGCCGACGTCGGCCGAAATTGGAGATTCTTACCATGTTCATGGGCCAGCCGATGTCGGCTCGGAGTTGCTCGGAGTTGCGTTCATATGGGGTGAGATCTGGAGTGAACAGTGCTTCAGGATCGCAAATAATGTGCCTATACTCCATTTGTGTGCATACAATGTTTCCATACCATTAGACTAGTGCATCGATGGGTTCTATATTTCGGAGTTGTTGTTCTGGAGGAAGTTCTCTGGAGTTCATTCTTCACAAACACAACTCCAGAGTTGTTGTCCTGGATGAAAGGCTCCAGAGTCCTTTCAATGGATGCATAACTCCGGAGGATGTCTTCTAGATGAAATGGTCTGGCGTTCTTCTTCTGGAGTTCTTCTCCTGGAGTTGTACATCTGGAAGAAGTACTCTGGAGTTTGTTCTCAAGATGGACAACTTTGGAGGATTTCTTCCAGAGTTCTTTCTCCGAATGCACAACTCCAGAGTTGTGCTTCTTGAAGCACAACTCCAGAAGAACAACTCCGGACTTGTGCTTTTAGAAGATGAACACTGGATGTACAACTCCAGACTTGTGCTTCTAGAAGACAAACTCTGGACAAACTCCTCCGGAGTTGAGCTTTGAGAAGATGACCTCCAGACATAAATTCCGGAGTTGTGCTTCTAGACGATGAACTCCAGAAGAACAACTCCGGAATTGTACATCCAGAAGATGAACTCTGGTATACATGAGGAGTGCCAGCACAGTCTGAGGCAGCACAACCATCGGGTAAGGCCCAGGACCAGCAACATGGTGTTGTATGTGACTCTGAAAGTCACGTAAGGTGGTGGGATCTGTTTAGTTGCCATTCCCGATAGGAGCACATATAACTCACCTTCTTGTTGATCTCTTGGAGCGCAAACATGCCCTGGCCAACTATGCATCAGGACTTGTTGGAGTAAGTCTCGTTGAAGCTGGTGGAAATCTACATTTAGTTGCCATTCCTGTAGCGTTATCACCTAACACTGGCCTGACTTAGGCAACTTGTGGAGGCGTGACAAGAAGAAACCACGTAGCTGTTTGTTGATACACCAAATCAAAGATATTGGGTATGTCAGAATGATCACAAGGGACTAAGTCCACGAGGATGAAAGGCGAGTAATGATCCCTTAGTACCCAAGGTACTAGTGTACACGAAGAGAAGTGATAATTCGAGAAGACCAAGCTGGAGAGCTATGGTGTAAAGATAGAGACTTATATACAGTTACTCGCTGGCTTTAAAGCACAGCTTAGAATCAAACCCTAGTACAGCTATACTAGTAATGAGTCATTGTCCGTTCTAATAATACCTGAAACACCGGTAATCCCAAACACCGGCGACGCGTAAGTGTCCATGACTAATGTGTGCTTACTATCGTAGTCATAACCAAATAGTAAGCAGTCTGAAACTCCGGAATGCGCATCATCCTTTGAAGTCAGCAACAAAATGATGTCAACGTGACAATTCCAGATAGAAGCACACATTGTGCACCATCTGATTGATCTCCCAGAGTGCAAACAAGCCCTGGCCAACTGTGCACACCAGGACTTGGAGTATGTGTCATCACAGATAATCTTGGAGGCAAGCAAAAACACTGAAATAGATAGTCGGTGCCCAGAAGAACCTTTCGCAGCAGGGAAGTGTGCCTTGAGGTGCTCAAGGAGATAGAGAACTGTGAAAGAGATGGAGGGGTGTAGACAAGTACCATGCAATGCATAAGGTATGGAATGAGCCATCTGGGGGGTTACCATGGTGGAAGGTGGCGCAGGGGGAGGGGGAATACTGGAACACAACTCCAGAGTTGTGCTTCTGGAGGACGAACTCTGGACGAACAACTCTGGAGTTTGAACTCCGGATGCTCAACTCCGGAGTTGTCCTTCTAGAAGACGAACTCCGGAAGAACAACTCTGGAGTTGTCTGTCTGGAGTTCGAACACCAGAGTTGTACATCCAAGGGATGGACTCCAAATGAACAACTCCGGAGTTCAAACTCCGGATAAACAACTCCGGAGTTGTGCTTCTAGAAGACGAACTCCGGATGAACAATTCCGGAGTTCAAACTCCAGATGCACAACTCCGGAGTTGTCCTTTTAGAAGATCAACTCCGGAAGACCAACTCCGGAGTTGTTTATCCGGAGTTCGAACACTGGAGTTGCATCTTCAAAGGACGAACTCTGGATGCACAACTCTGGAGTTTGAACTCCGGATAAACAACTCTGGAGTTCGAACTCCAGATAAACAACTCCGGAGTTGTCCATTTAGAAGGCAAACTCCGGAAGACCAACTCTGGAGTTGTTTATCCGGAGTTCGAACGCCGGAGTTGTATCTTCAAAGGACAAACCCCGGATGAACAACTCTGGAGTTGTGCTTCTAAAAGACAAACTCCGGATGCACAACTCCAGAGTTGTCCTTTTAGAAGACAAACTCCGGTAGACCAACTTGTCACGGTTTGACATCGCGCGGATTACTTATCATCATGTTTACGAGGTCTCGGAGTTCGGGACGCTTACTACTTGGTTATGACTACGATAGTAAGCCGTTATTAGTCATGGACACTTACGCGTCGCCGGTGTTTGGGCTGGCCGGTGTTTCAGGTATTATTAGAATGGACTATTACTCATTACTAGTATAGCGGTACTAGGGTTTGGATTTGAAGCTGCGCTTTAAAGCCAGCAAGTAACTGTATATAAACGATACTGTTAAGACCAAGGCTCTCCAGCTTGGTCTTCTTGAATCATCACCATCGTCTCTTCCTCTTCTCTTCGCGTCTTTCCAATCATTCGATTGAAGCTTATCCTTGGGATACCCTAGTGTCTATCAAAGCGACCTAGTGGCAGTGCAACTTAGCTAAGTTGCCCGTGACTTGCAAACATTCATCCATATACTCGAGTATCACGTCACAGACCAGTTCAAGTCGAACCAGCGTTAAGTGATAACGCTACATTAAGACCAAGCTTCAACGTGGCGTCATCAGAAACTACTAGAGAACGGTGTCACAACTGTGACGAATTTTGGTTCCAGCACAGAGGCGCTGACAACGTACCACAAAGATTTCGCAAGAGTACAGAATACCGGTATAGTAGCACTACAGGCACTACCGGATACCACGCCAAGAGTCGAGAGGACAATCGATCTGTCGCAGTTGAGTTTGTCTACAATCAATACGTTTGGGTAGAAATTCGCTGGTCCCAAATCACAGAATCACACGGAGAGTGGGAAGGTTTTCGACCAGCCTTAGCAGATCTAGGCTGTGATATCTACATCAACGAGCTCACACAAGAGGAACTACAAGAGTTGGAAAGCACAATCAACAGACCAACATCAAATACACCACCCCCGTCACCAAGTACAAAGAGTAACGCGTCTCTTGGAGCAAGATCATCTTCTCCATCACAACAAGGAGTCAATCTAGCAATCGCAACAGAAACCCTACGTCTAGGAGCAATGGCGACCCTTACCTCTCATGTCCAATCTCAAGCAACCGCGGGAAGTCTATCCGAACAACCAACTTATTCGCTCACTGCCTCACCTATAGCACCAACAATTACTGCCTTTCGGGCCCTTGCCGACCCTGCAAACCAACCACCCGCTCCTATGGGAGGAGGTGGTGGTGGAGGTGGAAATGGGGGAGGTAATGGCGGAGGTGGAGGAGGAGGAGCAGGACCACCTGCTGGAAACCCGCCAGCACAAGTACCAGCAGCACAAGCACCCGTACCGGCGGCACATGACAAATTCTGCGGCAATCCACCTGCGGTCTTCACAGGTGATCGAGAGAAGGCTGAGGAATTCCTAATGCAATGGAGCTTATACGAAGGAATCAATTCAACCCATTCCATCATGCGCAATCCTTATCAAAAAGCTATGTTATTTCTCACCTACATCCAGGGTACTGCCGTAACCGAATGGGTAGGATCGATGGTAGCTTGGCTACGAGTCCAAGTTGACATCAACGGACGAGACCCCTTTGACAACTGGTTGTGGTACAACACTCACTCCTCATTCATGAGACAATATGCAGACACTCTCAAAGAAGAAAAGGCACAAACGGAATTACGAAGGGGCATTCGAATGGAGAGAGGGGATATCGATGCGTACGTGGCCAAATTCGAACAACTGGTCAGATATGCTGGCTACAACATAGATCAACCAATGGTTCTTGATCTATTCGCAAATGGATTGCCAAACAAACTGCAAGAAACCATTTACCTTCACGACAATCCCACAGATTATGAGGATTGGAAAAGAGCAGCCATTAAACGTCAAGGTCAATACCTCCATTTGAAAAACAAAATTGATCAGTACAAAATACAAGTTCGACCATCGCCACCACCGCAAACAAATTGGAGACAATTCAGACGTCATCCAGATGCGATGGATACGTCCGCTGATCGAGCTAGAGCCCGAGGACGCCTAGCACACGCAGAAGATGCATTGGCACAGCCAAGGCCATATCTCAATAACTCACAACCACCTTTCAAACCTCGTGAAGGATTTTTACGAAGAAGGCAACCTCCCGATCTCAGGGAAGTAATTTGCTACAATTGTCAAAAGAAAGGACACCTCAGTCGCAATTGCTCCCAGCCACGTCAACCACGAAACCCACCTAGACCCTTTAGCAATTCCAGGGGTCTGGAAGTGGTGGATGATCGCTCCGAGACAGGAGAAGATCTCCACATCGCTCAAATGGTGGCTGATAACCGCACCACAGAAGAAAGGAAAAATGATTGGCTGCGAACGGCGGCCAATGAAACCGAGGAGTTTAAAGCCATGGCAATGCAGGAGTTGATGGGGAACAAGGATTTTGGGGACGCCTAAACCCGACGGCCTGGGTAAGGGCTCTACGTTGTAATGCTGTATACATAACTCGCTTCCGTTCTATGCGAATTCCAGTATCGATCCGAACCAGCAGCAACAAGGCCGACATTAAAACACTAGTAGACTCTGGAGCAACAGACAATTTCATAAATCCACGATTTGTGAAACGAATGGGGTTGGGAGCGGCTCTATTGCCAAACCCAAAACAATTATTCAACATCGATGATACGTTAAACAAAAAGGGATCAGTTACCCATTTTGTTGACCTACAAATATTGACAAAAGGAATTGTCAGGAAAATGAGATTCCTCTTGGCAGATATCGGAAAAGAGGATCTCCTTCTTGGGTACCCATGGCTCAGCACTTTTGAACCAAAATTCAGTTGGAAACACGGCACAATTGACGAAAAAACATTACCAATTGTAATCAAGTCATGCCATCCCAAGATCAATGTCAATGTAGTAGCGCGACTACTCTCAGATGTCGCAAAAAACAATATTATCGCTAAATTAGGGGAGCATAGCTCTATCAAAGGAGCTGCCACTGATCTAGCCATAGCGGCAGGACCCAAAGAGGAAACCCAAATACCGGAAGAATATAGCGACTTCGAAAAGGTTTTCAGTGAAGAAGAATCCCACCGATTTCCCCCTGCGCGGGAATGGGATCATGCTATTGAATTCAAAACCAACACTCCGGATCACATCAACTGTTCCATATACGAACTCTCACAATCGGAAGACAAACCGTTGCGAGACTTTATTACGGAACAGCTTAATAAAGGGTATATCCGACCCTCTAAATCGCAGTACGCTTCTCCATTCTTTTTTGTCAAAAAGAAGGACGGAAAACTACGCCCAGTACAGGATTATCGGCGTATCAACGAATTCACTATCCGCAACAATTATCCGTTACCATTGATTCAAACCCTCATCAAAGACCTTAGTGGCGCACACATATACACTAAGCTCGACGTACGATGGGGTTATAACAATATCCGCATCAAAGCGGGCGATGAACACAAAGCGGCGTTTAAGACGCCATATGGGCTTTTCGAACCCACGGTGATGTTCTTCGGATTGACAAATTCTCCCGCCACATTCCAAACCATGATGAATCACATATATCGGGACACGATCACGAAACACGACGCAAAAGGAACTACTATCCGTGTTTATATGGACGATATCGGTATTGCTACCCGAACA
>WITN01001179.1:0-23557 GCA_015025155.1 Lactarius quietus
GTACATTTCCAGAAGGAAGAATGTGACCATCCCATGGGCAACGCTGGCCAACGATCCATCCACCTGGATTCAGGAGGAATGCTATCCTGAGGGATTTAAATTGTTGGATCCATCGAAGATCTGTGTTGGACATATCTTCCAACTCTTGGACCGTTGGAGGAAGCAAGAAAAAGAGGGACTGACCCCATTACTTTGGAAGCCTTCCTGTGAACTTCTGCAGGATGGTGAGCTTATCATGCCTCAGCCTGAGAATATCCAGACCCCAAGAAGAAACAGACATATGTCATCCTCTGACAGTGGCTCATGCACTTCAGAGGAGGTGACAGTGGCTCATGCACTTCAGAGGAGGAGGACTTCGCTTCTGAAATTGGAAAGGTGTCTAACGACGAATCCAATTCTGACCAAGATCAAACTCCACCTCAATCACCCGATCACAGACATGTAGATCCACATATATTAGATCCAGAAGAGATGGAAGATGATGGTATGGAGTGTCCATCACGTGAAACCACTCCAGCAGATCTGGAGCACTCCCAATACACTGGTACATCTCAGTAATGTTATAGATACTCTATCCTCCACCCACAAACTTTGAATAGATCATGTACAGCAAGATGGTATGTCGGATGTTCCCACCTTTGGAGAATTTAGTGCCAGGTGGATTAACTCTGGTATGGAACTTAGCCTTATTTCAGATAATATATACATGATTTGAGATTGACTGCCATATGCAGATCCATTGGATGTTCCTCTAGCATCTATGCTTGGAACAGAGATCCTGCAGGGAAGCCAAGAACGTGGTCTCGGATCGGGATTGGGACATACATCCATTCCACATCCCAGAAGGAGCAACAGAATGGTCAAACTGACAGAGAAAGCAAGGTAAACCTATAACTTAACATGGTGTGCTTGTATTTAATTGGACTATTAATCAGGGGAAAAGACACTGGCCATGGTTCCAGAAGGTCTTAATATATGTTTCCTGAAACCTCTGTATTATCCCAATATGCTTTGGAGTAGTATTCTGTGCCAAGGGTTTCATGTAGACACAGCTCTCCATTGTGGTATAATGTTTGTGACTTGCGTGTTCCGTAAGCTAACCACCTATCCAGAATGTATTGATCTGTCAGAATGTTTGTCTATACACACATTCTTCAAGTAAATCCACTTGAGTCCATTCTAGATATGCATCAAGGACATTCAATTGATTCCGTTTCGGAATTGTCTCACTTACATTCACTAGAGGAGTTAAAGAGATGTCCATGACTCTGCTCTGGAAATTGGTCAAGTGGATTCACCTGACCCCATTCCGGAATTGAGATACGAGACATTCATGCACTCATTTCCAGACCGGAGTCAAGTGATATTCCTTGACACAGAGTTGGGTGAATCCACTTGACCCACTTCCGGAATGGAGTCAAGTGAACTTATGTCACTAATTTCAGTGAATGTCATGACTCGCTTTCAATACAGAGTCAAGCGAATTCTCTGAAATGGACTCACATGAATTTACTAGACTCATGTCCGATCTGGAGGTAAGTGAATTTACTTGACCCATTTCCAGAGTGGAGTGAAGTGAATTCACTTGACCCACTGCCGATACAGAGTCATGCGAATGTAATTGATGCACTTCCGGAATGGATTCAAGTGAATTTATTTGACTCATTTCTGAAAAGGAGTCAAGTGAATTTACTTGACCCACTTCCAATATGAAGTCAACCGAATTCCCTTGACTCATTTTGTAATGTTTGGACAGTAAGCAGGATGACGAGTCGCTCCTGAATACTTACTCAGTGGTGAAACGGACTAACCAGATGTACTATACGATGACTGAGGCTCTTAGTGAGTGCTGACTGATGCACTTAGTAGTGTTACTAGTAGTATGTGTCATCACTGATGAAAGTGGACACCTGTAAACCATTATAAGGAAGCTGTCAACTGATGTGGTCGGCAGCTTGGATTTCTTGTACACTTCTCTGCTTCTCAATCGATCGGTCTCCTCTATCATTCCACCGGGCCCAAGAGCCGTCACTAAGAAGACAATGAAAGTACAGTACAACAAGTACTCGTACCTGGACTCCACCTTCAAGCATTGAGATGATTACTCAGCCTTCGTGCTTGAGTATAACAGTTGCTAAGTCACCGCGTTCACGTTACGCTGCCTAAGTCAGGCTCATGTGCAGCATGCACGTAACATTAAATCCAAGCTCTTCCTCATTTCAAACACCATGGCGACACTCACTACCAAGGACGGGTGGGATTTCCACGCCTACCAAATCACCTCAAGGGAACGTGACACTCCTACCCGCTACCTTGTAAACCAAATTAGGTGGAGGCACGTACGAGCAATCAACAGGACAGACGAACAAAACACGGGATACTATGCGGAAGCAGCAACAGCCCAAAGGTACCATCCTATAGTGTTCAATCGAGAACACTGTTGCTGGGTAGAACTTAGGTGGAGCAGCATGAGAGGAGTATTCGAAGTGGCACGACCAGTAGGAGACAATCTAAACATCAACATCCCATTAACAGACGCACGGCCAATCAACCAACAAGGAGCTATAGATGGTCAAGAAGACCAAGAACTCGAATCAGAACCACCACGAACCGAGCTCCAACTACGATCACATACACCAGCCGCAACAAGTGATACTAGCGAGTGACCACCAACCATGATCAGCGAAGAAAGAGAGCCCGAGAACATTTCAGTGCACTCACCCGAAGTAGACGCACTCACCATGCAAACAGCTGAGTTACATATTCCCGAACCAATCAGAGGAATACCATATAGCTACATGACGACCCAAACAGAAGTATCACCACCCCAGCTCGTCATAAATGAACAAACCGGCCATGTTCAAACAATACAACCAGAGGACATGCAGGCCGTAAATCAAGCCATGGGACCAGACATCCCCGACGCACCAAGTAACCAAGGCAAACCAGATCAGTTTTACGAATTCAGGATCAACTGACACAGGGTACCGTCACCAGACAACAGACCATTCCCACCAATAGGAGGAGGAGGACTGCCAGGAGGAGGACCACCCAATGGTGGATGGCCGCAAGGAGGAGGAAGAGGACCACCTCCGGGAGGACCAGCAATAGCACCCAACGTACAAGGTGGAAATGACAAGTTCATCAGTAATTCACCACCTACATTCACAGGAGCCTGATCCCAAGCCGAAGCCTTTATCCTCCAATGGGAGGTATACGCAGGGGTCAATGCCAACCACTTGGCCATGAGGAACAAGTATCAAAAAGCTATGTTGTTCCTCACCTACATACAGGGAAACGTGGTTAACCAATGGGTAATGTCTGCCAGTCTGTGGCTTGTCAACGAAGTAGCCACGGGAACAGATCAATTCAACAACAGGCTGTGGGAAAACCTACTCCACACCTTTCAAAGACAATTCGGCGATGTTCTCAGCAAAAAACGAGCCCAAGCCCAGCTCGACGCTGGAATACACATGAAGGACAGCAAAATTGATGACTATATTGCCCAGTTTGAACAACTCGTTCGACATGCAGGGTACAATATCAATGCCGAACAAATGCTCAAGTGCTTCACAAAGGGATTACCACGAGCCTTATACGAGACCATGTACCAACACAACGACCCCCGAAACTATGAAGAATGGAGGGAATCCGCCTTGAAGAGGCAACAGAAGTGGATTCACATGCAAACAGTTTGAGGAAACCTGGATGCCTTTAAGCCAGGATGAGCTCCCAGCGGAGCACTAGCTAAGTTACTCGCACCACTCCAGAGTGATGACCGAATGGACACGTCTGCAGATTGAGTGCATGGACGACTTGCTGGAGCAGAGGACGTACTCAACAACTACAAATGAAATGACAACCCACCACGTCCACCATACGCACCGCGAGGAGGGTTCCTCCAACGACAAAGAGAATTCAAATGCAACCATAGTCAAACGCAGTGTTATAACTGCCAGAAGATGGGCCATATCAGTCGTGACTACAGGCAACCTCGACAACATCGCGAGGTATGGTCACGAACAACGGAGACTGCGCCAACTAAAGAAGAAAAGGCAGCGGAATGGTTACGAGGAGTTGCTGGCGATGACGAAGAAGTAAAGGACCTGGTCCTACAACAGTTGATGGGACAGGATTTTGGAAGTGCCTAAACCCAACGGCCTGGGTAAGGGCAATACATTGTAACTCTGTGTATATCATGCGCTACCGTTCTATGCGAGTACCAGTGTCAATCCGTGCGAGTTACAACATGGCCGATATCAAAGCATTGGTGGACTCAGGAGCCACCGACAACTTCATACACCCAAACTTCGTCAAACAAATGGGGTTGGGACAACGGGCCCTAGATAAGCCCAAAAACATTTATAACATCGACGATACCACTAATAAAGTGGGACAGATCACACACTACCTCACACTTAATGTGGAAACAGGAAATGCCAAAAGAGAAATGCACTTCCTCATTACCGACATCAGTAAAGAAGACGTACTACTGGGATATCCATGGCTCGCCACCTACGAACCCTGGTTCAGCTGGTGCCATGCCACCATAGATGAGAAACAACTCCCTATAGTACTACGTTCCGTTAACCCAAACGACAGGAGAGCAGTACTGGCAAAACTGCTGACAGAAGAACAAGAAGATGTGAAGGTGTCACGAACGTTCACAATGGAAACAAAGGAGCAAATAGTGGCAAAACTAGAAGAGCAGGTGTACGGACGACAATCAGCAGTGGAACTAGCGGTTGACGCCAAACAATACACAAAAGAGGTCAAAATACTGCAAGAATACCAATGCTTTGCGAAGGTATTCAGCGAAGAAGAATCAAAATGATTCCCACCAAAAAGAAGTTGTGACCACGCGATTGACTTCAAAAAAGGAGTACCAGATGTCATAGACTGCAAAGTATATCCTATGACAAGAGTGGAAGACGCAGCCTTGGATGACTTTATCGATGAACAAGTAGAAAAGGGATACCTTCGTCCCTCAAAATCCCCATACGCATCCTCCTTTTTCTTCATCAAAAAGAAGGACGGAAAGCTATGACTGGTACAGGACTACCGATGAATCAAAGAATGGACGATAAGAAACCAATACCCGCTTCCCCTCATTGACGATCTCATGAGAGATCTTGGAGGAGCTCAAATCATCAGCAAACTAGATGTTTGACAAGGATATAACAACATATGGATAAAGGAGGGAGACAAGCATGAAGCTGCATTCAAAACACGCCGTGGACTATTCGAACCAACCATAATGTACTTTGGATTGTGCAACTCACCGGCCACATTCCAGAGCTTCATGAATGAAATCTACCGACCAACCATAGCAAAACACGAAGCCATAGGGACCACAATTAGGGTCTACATGGACGACATCGCAATAGCAACAAAATGACAACCCCAATCACTCAAAAGACACCAAGATGCGGTTTGTGACGTACTGGCGGTTGCCCAAAAGCACGACCTATTTTTCAAACCGGAAAAATGTGTCTTCAACACTCATAGTATTGATTACCTGGGGGTAATCCTTGAAGAGGGGGTGACACATATGGACCCCGTCAAAATTTTGGGTGTTCGGGATTGGCAATCCCCCTCATCGGTGAAGGACATACAGTTTTTTCTCGGTTTCTGCAATTTTTATCGGCAGTTCATCAGAGGCTTCGCCGCTATTGCCAAACCATTAAATGAACTAACACGCAAAGACGAGCCATGGCAATGGGGAGCAAGACAGCAAGCGGCATTCGATACACTCAAGAAACGAGTCACCACAGAACCCATTCTTACGCACGCTGACCAAACCCAACAATTCAACCTAGAAGTAGACACATCAGGATTCGCAGTGGGAGCGGTACTACTACAAAAGAAACTGGACGGCAAACGACATCCCGTGGGGTACTATTCAGTCACACTCAATGCTGCTGAACGCAATTATGATATCTATAACCTCGAACTATTGGCCATCGTAAAAGCACTGAGAAACTGGAGACACTTACTAGCTGGATCTCCACACAAAGTACACATATTTTCTGACCATCTCAACCTACAATACTGGCAGGATCCCCAGAAAATCAGTCGAAGGATCGCCAGAGAAGTCTTGGAGTTGGCAGAATACAACTTCGAGATACACCACATAAAAGGAACGGCCAACGGAAGAGCTGATGCATTGTCTCGATGCCCTGACTACGACCAGGGAGACAAGGACAATGAAGACGTCACAGTCCTGCCAGACAAACTGTTTGTACTAACTACCGCCACCACCCTACAGCAGGATGAGCAGAGGATACGCAAGTGGGTTGACCCCCACAAACTAACCAAAGAAGATGGACTATGGTGGTATCAAGGACAAAGACTAGTCATCACGGGAGCAATGGATGAAATTAGGAGAAGTAATCTCTACACATCACGATCCCCCATTCACGGTCATCCAGGAATAAACCGAACAACCCAATTGGTGGAACGCCACTATTGGTGGCCCACAATGAAACAAGACATTGCAGAATATGTCCGGGGATGTGCCGAATGCCAATGATGCAAGGTCAACACATGCACAACAAAAGCGCCACTACAACCGATATTCCCAAAGCTGGAAGCAACACCATTTGAGGTAGTAGCGCTAGATTTCATCACTAAACTCCCAAAGTCACGAGAATACGACTCCATACTCACGGTCACTGACCATGACTGCTCAAAGGCGTCGATATTTATACCATGCAAGGAAGAAATCTCAGGCGAAGAAACAGCTATCCTATATGCCAAACACATGGTCACGCGGTTTGGACTACCATCAAAGATCATCAGCGACCGAGACCCCCAATTCGCATCAAAATTTACGAGAGAACTATGTCAACTCTTGGGGGTACAACAGAACATCTCTACGGCCTACCATCCATGGACAGACAGACAATCGGAATGTACCAACCAATGGTTGGAACAATACCTCAGATTCTGGGTCAATGAGAGGCAAAATGACTGGGCTGACTGCCTGTCACTTGCCGAATTCACGCACAACAATTGGACTAACAAATCTACACGCGAGTCTCCATTTAGATTGCTGATGGGGTATCACCCATGCACTAATTGGACAGATAAGACATCGCTGATACCACAGGTCATGGCCTGGTTGGAACAATTGAAAGAGATAAGACACCAAGCACAAAAGCAAATGCGACGGGCGCAACAGTCATGGGTCAAGCATCGTGATACCCCTAAGTACCAGATAGGGGACAAGGTTTGGCTCGAGGTATGCCACTTGCGGACCAACCAACCAACCACAAAGCTTGCGCCCAGAAGACATGGCCCATTTACAGTCGTACAGGTGATGTCTCCTGTCAATTACTGACTTGAACTTCCCACACAGTGGAGCATCCATGACATCTTTCACACAGACTTCCTTATGCCTTACAAAGAAACAGTGACTCATGGCACAAACTATCAATGCCCACCACCAAAATTAGTAGGGGACGTGGAAGAATACGAGGTCGAGAAGGTACTAGACTCAAGAAGATGGGGACGAGGGTGCAAACTACAATACTAATCAAGTGGAAGGGATACGCCAACTTGGACAATCAGTGGGTCCCATGGGATGATGTCCATGCAGACAAAGAGATAAGGAAGTTCAAATGGTCTAACCCGCAAGCTGAAATTCACATAAAAGCAGCAGCAATGGGACAAAACATATCCTCAGTCCCCACTACAATATCCTATGTCCCTCTCATCATTATCAACCTTGACGACATCCCCCATATCAACACCCTCACCACCTATGATGACAACAACAATGTCAACGACCCCTTCTGCTCCGCCATTGAACATGTCCGAGAACGAGCAGAACGAGAACAACATGAGTGAGACCCAGCCAAGGCTTGCTGGCGATTCCCCACACCCGCAAGTGGCCGAGTGGAGAGCGATGAGGAGGGACTACCAGCTGTTGAAGCAGGTCATGACCTCCTGGAGGATGGACCAGGTAGCGAAGATGACAGCGAAGGAGAGACGGACAAGGATACAGTTGCTGATGAGGCAAGTATCCTCCAGCCCTCCACCACCTTCACGTCCACCACCGCTGTCAATCGATACGACAGTGAGGAGTCCAGTGGAGAGTCCAACGATGGGTCCTATCACGACGCCTGAGTTGTGTGCACCCGATGCCACAATCCCCCAGATTACTGCCACTGTGTCCCAGAGTGCGTACCCCTGCGACTGGACACTACCGAAGAAACTGACGATTATGCCCAACCACCACCAGTCGCAGTCATCTATGGGCTCATGGCGAACGAGGGGTACACAGGAAGGGGATTACCCCCCTACAGAGAGGCGCGTGACCCATCCCCCATCACTATGCGCCAAACGCATGCGTCGAGGGGCCCTATCCATTCCCTATTGCCTACCCCCTCGGGATTCGTCCGCAACCACGGGACGAACTGGGTTCCCATGGTGATCAAGCACGAGGGTCGTCGCATCCCCGCCAAGTATGTGCAGATCAGGATGCTTGACAATCCTGAGGTGTTTGGGACGATGGGGAGAACCACGCTGATTTACCGAGGAGATATACACGCCGAACCATGTCGAGACATGGGGCCCGCAGCTGAGTACACCCACGAGGAGCTGCAGTACCTATGCGCTGACTTCCGGGGCCGGCGCCAGGTAGATGAAGCGCTCACCTGGTTGGGGGACATCTCCCTAGCCATGGAGGTGAAGCGATACCGCGTGTCCCAGGAAGTTGTCAAGGAGCTGGAAGCGGCGATCAAAAAGCTGGAGGATGACATCTTCGTCCACATCGATTGCTCGCGACACTCAGCGGCGTGGCTAGGTTGGGCACATGCCATCAGGAGGATATGGGATGAACACAAGACAGATGTAGGACTAACCACAGTACCCAACTGGGTAGTAGAGCGTGGGCGCTCACCCTTGTGAAGGGGGTGATGTAACATTTGGACAGTAAGCGGGATGACGAGTCACTCCCGAATACTTACTCAGCAGTGAAACGGACTAACCAGATGTACTATACGATGACTGAGGCTCTTAGTGAGTGCTGACTGATGCACTTAGTAGTGTTACTAGTAGTATGCATCATCACTGATGAAAGTGGACGCCTGTAAACCGTTATAAGTAAGCTGTCAACTGATGTGGTCGGCAGCTTGGATTTCTTGTACACTTCTCTGCTTCTCAATTGATCAGTCTCCTCTATCATTCCACCGGGCCCAAGAGCCGTCACTAAGAAGACAACGAAAGTACAGTACAACAAGTACTCATACCTGGACTCCGCCTTCATGCATTGAGATGATTACTCAGCCTTCATGCTTGAGTATAACAGTTGCTAAGTCACCGCATTCACGTTATGCTGCCTAAGTCAGGCTCACGTGCGGCACGCACGTAACACATTTCCAATATGGAGTCAAGTGAATTTACTTGATCCACGTCCGTTATGGAGTCAAGTGAATTCACTTGACTAGTGGTTTCCTGGCCCGGCTTGGCCTGAAAGCCAGTCAAATGGCCTGGCTTATGGTGGCTCTGGCCTCAAAAAACGAACACCAAGGCCACCTATGAAGGCCTCCAAGAGCTTTGGCTTCGCGTGGCCTGCAAAGCATGGCTTTATATGTTTTTGGCTTGCATGGCTTGCAAGCCACGGCTGGTATGTCAAACCAGCCATAAGTCAACTAGTATTACAGTAACTGTACTACTGTAGTAACAAAATATACTGTCCATATCTCTAAGTCTGTGAGTCCAATGCCTCTGTTTCATCACCAGCAATGCCATCGTCCTCAGAACCCCGCTCATGTGATACGTTGTCCAAGTCCTCTGACTCCATTGCCTCAGCTGTGGTCCGGTCTTGGTTGGCGTATTGCTCGTCCACATAGTCCAAGTTGACTTCTTCTTCGGCAACTGTAGTAAAGTCCCTTACCATAATGTCTTCGTTAATGAATGACTTGAGGCATTGTAATGCCTCAACAATGTCACTGTCCAGGCGATTGCGCCGCTTGCATATGGTGATTCCAGCAGAGGAGAATGCCCTCTCACTGGAGACTGATGAAGCCATGATTGCAAGATAGTCATGCGCAAGTGACTGCCAAACTGGGTAACAACCTCCATTTGCCTAAGGTGTGCTAGTGTGTAAGCGCATTGAATGCTGGTGGAGGTTAAGAAAGAAATACATACCCCCCACCAGTCAACTATCCCTGATTTGTCCGGCACAACTTCATAGGTGTTGAGATAGAGTTTCCATTCATCTATCCAAGAGCTTGTTGGGCAGTCAGCTTGCCAGTCATCGTCGTCTTCTGTTTCAGTGTCAGTGTCAACAAGGTTGGGGCGCCGGCCAGACTTGGGCAATGCAGATATCTTTTGAGAGGGCTGAGCAGGCAGCGTCTTGTGCAGTTCATCAAAGTGATTGATGAACTTCCATTGGCCCTATCAGCAGTGCATAAGAAATACAATGGAGACTAGCTTATGCGTTTCTGAACCATTTCTTCAACTTCCGAAACAAGGGTAGGCCATTGCTTCATGAAGTACTTCATCTTCATCTTTGGGTTGAGGACTAGATCACAATGGTCTCCATTAGCATCTCATAGAGTGATGAATCAATTAACTTACTTACCCATTGCCATGATATGTGCATCTGATTCAGCCAATCGCTGATAATATGTATTGAGCTTGACCATTCCCGCTTCAAGAGCCGGTACAAAATGGGAATAACACGTCTTGAGGGAGGCCTTCGTCCATGCTGCATGAAGCTTCTCCAGCGTGGGCAAGGCATTATATAGGGTCAGTGTTGAGGAAGAGGAAAAGGCCTGCTGTGCGTCGTTGGCATGCTGAAGTGAGGCACATATTGCATCAATAGTGCTTATCGAACCAATTGACAACACAGAACTCACCTGGAGAAGGTTGCAGAATAAATTTACTCGCATCTATTCATCCTCATGCAAAGCGAGTGAGTGGATCTTGTGCCTCTTCTCGAGGTTGCTTTCCTTGAGCCCAAGTTCGTAGATAAACTCGTCGACCGCCTGGACATTCAGTAAGAACAGAGATAAAAGAGCAATAAGATGTACATACCTGTCGTCGTGACTCTGCACGAGTGAGCATTACGAAGGTGGAGCTCCACCGAACTTTCATGTCGAGCACAAGTTGGAGGGGCTTCTCCGTTTGATGGTATTGGATTGCCTTGAATGCCTCCTTATGCTGAGCTGAGGAGCATGCCTTTATAATATCATGTTAGAATTGTGGATGAAGTTGAAAGAACAGAGTCGACAGACCTTAACACAAATGGCACAAACAATGC
This sequence comes from Lactarius quietus, assembly GCA_015025155.1. NCBI lineage: Eukaryota > Fungi > Basidiomycota > Agaricomycetes > Russulales > Russulaceae > Lactarius > Lactarius quietus. Next base: position 11,273 of record WITN01001179.1, read on the forward strand.
CAATCTCGTCGTGTTCAGTCCCAACCACATCATCAGGGAGGAGATCGTCTTCAGGGTTACCACTACAGAACCTTGCCTTGCTGTGCGTGGAGATGACAGCTTGAGTAGCTAAGCTGATGATATGCACAAGACACCTACATGAAGAACAGTTTTCGCAGATTGAGTGAAAAGGTCATACATCAAAGAGACCAGAAGACATACCGGATTTGTCGGCACTTTGTGTCAAACTCATGCCCTGTCTTGGCCTTGTAACAGCGCACAAATTCTTCTAACATCATATCGTTGTTCTTCCCATTGTCACACGTGATGTGTCCTACCTATGGAAGAGTAGTTAGTAGAGCTACTCGTAAGGTATCTGTACTTACCTTGGCCACAATTTGAAGATGACTGCAAATCTCGCATAGTGCTTGACCTAGACGAGTGCCGTTATGCACCATGTTCATTTGAGTGAAGCCAAGGAGGGCATTCTCGATGGTCCACTTGCCGGGGAATTTCTCCTCGATCCAATGGCCAGTCACCACGAAGTACGCGTCAGTGTTACTGGCCTGCCATGCATCACACATGAGGCTGACTTCACCTCGGACTGTGGGGCCCTAATGCATAACCGTGATAATAATAAAAAGTACAAAGTGAAGATACAAAACTTACCGCAAGGCGAACACGCAATGCCCACAGCTGCTGCTTGAACATCTTGAGGATGTGCGCCCTTGACTGTTTGGGCAATAGTAAGACAATATCACATTTTGCTCGAGATGCGATGTGTCACGTTTGACATCGCTCGAACTTGTTACTCATCGTGTTGACGTGTTTCGGAGTTGTGGAATGCTTACTATACGGTTATGACTACAATAGTAAGTCCTTATTAGTCATGGACACTTACGCATCGCCGGTGTTTGGGTTATCCAGTGTTTCAGGTATTTTTAGGATAGATAGTGACTCATTCCTAGTACAGTCGTATCAGGGTTTAGTATTATAGCTGCGCTTTAAAGCCAGCATGTAACTGTATATAATCTGTCTTTACTCAACCATAGCTCTCCAGCTTGGTCTTCTTGAATCATCACCATCGTCTTCTCATCTTTTCAACTACTTCTGTCGTTCCAGTCTCTGACTGAAGGATTAGTCTTCGACTACCCTAGTGTTCACCTTGCACAATCCTAGTGGCTGTGTGACCAGATACGTCACCCGTTCTCTGTTCTAACAAGTGGTGTCACATTCACGAGTCCAAGTCGGACTAAGCGTTAGGTGATAACGCTACATTAAGACCAAGCTTTCATTGTGGCAACTCCACTTACAACTCACAATCATTGGGAATTTCCCGAGGAACATCTGTGGTACGATCAAAGAGGATTAGAAACCGTACCAGAATGCTTCAAGAAAAGCGCAACCTACTACTTTCACCACACAACCGGTACCACTGGGTATCACGCCCAAGACCATGAAGACAAGCGCGTATTCGGTGTCGAATTCGACGAAGAACACCTTTGTTGGGTGGTAATCCGTTGGCACAAACAAGAAGAAAAGTGGGAAGGACGTTTCCCCACTTGGGAAGAATTGGAACTTGGAATTCCATTGGACGAACTAACCAGACACGAACTCAGGGCATTAAACCCCTCATACTCCACGCCAGCAACCCCAGCTCCCTCAGCCAGTCCTGCGCCATCTACACATAGTGCAGCATCGATTATCCAGATACAAGAAGCACCACAACAGTTGGACACTTTAACTGAGTCCCTTCACATATCAGCGCCAGAAGCAATGGCCACTCATACTGTTTCTCAGACTACCATCATGCATCCAGTCACCAACGTACCAATGTCACAAGCTGATATCATGGCATTTCGAGCCTTACAAGGTAGCCCAGGTGGAGGAGGACCGCCAGGAGGAGGAGGACTGCCAGGAGGAGGAGGACTGCCAGGAGGAGGAGGACTGCCAGGAGGAGGAGGACTGCCAGGAGGAGGAGGACCGCCAGGAGGGGGAGAACTGCCAGCAAACCTACCGCCAGCTCCACCACCCCTACCTCAAGGAGGCACGCCTCAGCACGATCATACAAAGTTTTGCGGAAATCCTCCTGCAATTTTCGAAGGAAACAAGGAGAAAGCAGAAGAATTCCTACTACAGTGGAATCTATACAAAGGCATCAATGAGGCGCATCTGACTATGCGCAATCCATATCAAAAAGCTATGTTATTCCTTACCTATATTCAAGGATCAGCGGTAACGGAATGGGTAGGATCTATGATCGCCTGGCTACGAATGCAAGTCCAGATCAATGCCACCCCCACCACTAATCCATATCTATGGAACAACATGGTGATGGGATTCGCTCAACAATATATGGATACCCTGAAGAAAGAAAGGGCTCAAGCAGAACTCCAAAGGGGAGTTAGAATGGAGAAGGAGGATATTGACGCGTACATTGCCAAGTTTGAGCAATTAGTACGCAATGCTGGGTATGATATAGATCAACCCCTGGTCTTGGACCTATTTGGAAGAGGACTTCCCTGCCAACTCTACGAAACAGTTTTCCAATTTGATAAACCCGTCGACTATGAAGGATGGACGATGGCCGCTATCGAGAGGCAAGGACAATACATTCACATAAAGAATAAATTCAATCAATACAAGTCACCGATGCCTCGTTTCACACCATTCAAACCACCTCAAAATCGACAGCAACAACCGTGGAGATCGTTCCAAAGGCATCCAGATGCCATGGATATGTCTGCTGATAGAGCCAGAGCAAGGGGAAGACTCGCAAATGCTGAAGAGGTTTTAAATCAACCAAGGCCTTATCTCAATCCCCCATTTAAACCACAGGAAGGGTTTTTACAGAGAAGAAGAGGGCCAGACTTAAGGGAAGTCACTTGCTACAATTGTCAGAAGAAAGGATACCTCAGTCGTAACTGTATGCAGCCACGTCAACCGCATAGTAATGCGCGTCAAATGGAAGTAGTAGATGATCACACCAAAGCCGGTGATGATCTCCAAATCGCACAAATGGTAGCTGATGAACAATCTACTGCTCAGCGAAAGGATGACTGGCTCCGCATGGCTGCAAATGAAACTGATGAATTCAAAGCCCTTGCCATGCAAGAGTTGATGGGAGGAAAGGATTTTGGGGACGCCTGAACCCGACGGCCTGGGTGAGGGCATTACGTTGTAATGCTGTATACATAACTCGCTTCCATTCTATGCGAATTCCAGTATCCATTCGAACCAGTTACAACAAGGCCGATATACGAGCACTAGTGGACTCCGGAGCCACAGACAATTTCATAAATGGGAAATTTGTCAAACGAATGGGGTTGGGAAAAACAACCCTATCACAACCCCGCAAAATATTCAACATCGATGACACTACCAACAAAGGGGGGCTTATCACTCATTACATCAACTTACAAATACTCACAAAAGGGATCGTTAAGGATGTCCGATTCCTCATCACAGATATCGGAAAAGAAGACATCCTATTAGGATACCCTTGGCTCAGCGCATTCGAACCAAAGTTCAGTTGGAAACATGGAACCATTGATGAAAACATCCTTCCCATCATCATCAAATCCATCAATCCCCAAGTCAATAAAGATGTAGTGGCTCATCTTCTATCAACGGCTGACAAGGCTAACATCGTTGCTACATTACAATCTCAATGCTCCATCAAGGGAGCAGCTACTGAAATGGCAATCACTGCAGGGCCAAAGCAAACAACAGAGATACCAGTAGAGTACGAGGCATTCGAAAAGGTATTCAGCGAAGAAGAATCCCAAAGATTCCCACCATCAAGGGAATGGGATCACGCGATCGAATTCAAATAGGATGCACCAGATCATATCAACTGTTCCATATATGACTTGTCACTACCAGAGGATCTAGAAGTATGAAAATTCATCACTGAACAACTTTAAAAAGGGTATATCAGACCCTCCAAATCGCAGTACGCATCCCCATTCTTCTTTGTTAAAAAGAAGGACGGAAAACTACGCCCGGTACAGGATTATCGGCATATCAACCAAGTGACCATACAAAACAATTACCCACTCCCACTCATTCAAACTCTCATCAAAGATTTAAGCGGAGCTCATATCTATGCCAAACTCAACGTGCGATGGGGATATAACAACATTTGCATCAAAGAAGGAGACGAGCATAAGGCAGCTTTTAAAACTCCTTATGGACTCTTCGAACCAACGGTCATGTTCTTCAGACTCACTAACTCACCAGCCACTTTCCAAACCATGATGAACACCAGGGACATTATCATAAAACACAAACAAATGGGGACGATTATACAAGTATATATGGACGATATCGGCATAGCCACCAAAACTAATTTGACAGATCACGTCAACGCTGTCAGAGATGTATTATCAGTGGCACAGAAGTACGATTTATATTTCAAACCTGAAAAATGCACGTTCCATGCGCCATCCCTTGATTACCTGGGGGTAATCCTTGAAAAGGGGGTAACACGCATGGACCCTGTCAAAATTTCAGGTATCAAAGATTGGCCAACGCCAACCAAAGTTAAGGATGTACGATCATTCCTAGGATTTTGCAATTTTTACTGCCTTTTCATCAAGGGATTTGCGTCAATCACCAAACTGCTCAACGAACTCACAAAAAAGAAGGTCAAATGGTCATGGGGACCACAACAACAACACGCCTTCGACCTTCTCAAATGGTGTGTTACCAGCGAACCAGTACTAGCACATCCAGAACTACATCAACCATTCGAAATGGAGGTAGACGCATCAGGATTCGCGGTGGGAGCAGTCCTCCTTCAATGAAAAACTGATGGCAAAAGACACCCAATAGGATACTACTCTGAAACGCTAAACACAGTAGAATGAAATTACGACATTTATGATCTAGAATTATTGGCTATCGTCAAAGCACTACGACATTGGAGGTCTCTACTTGCAGGATCTCCTCATAAAATCAAGGTATTTTCGGATCACATGAATCCACGCTATTGGAGGGAACCTCAGAAGATCAGTCGGCAAGTTGCAAGGGAAGTACTAGAATTATCCGAATATAACCTCGAAATTCATCACATCAAAGGATCAGCAAATGGACGTGCTGATGCATTATCACGACGACCAGATTATGATCAAGGGGAAAAGGATAATGAAAATGTCACCGTACTTCCAGAACATGTATTTGCAAAAACCACGACCACACAATGAACGGGAATGCCAAACCATCCAGAAGGTATCCTTACCGTTGAGCAAATGACTCCGACCAATCCCAGTGATGCACAAAACAAAGACATCATACGGACATGGGTAGATCCCCATAAACTGAAGCATATACATGGCATCTGGTACAAGAATGGAAGAAGAGTAGTGACCAAGGGGAGTCCAGAGTGAAGAATGATCACAGAAGCTCATCATAACCCTCCAGCGTACAGGCATCCAGGAATCAATAAAACCATTAAATTGGTAGAACGACACTATTGGTGGCCAACGTTACGACAAGATATCATGGCTTATGTACAAGGTTGTGCAGAATGTCAACAACATAAGGTCAACTCCTGTCCTATCCAAGCAGCACTACAACCAATCTTCCCTAAACCCGAAGCTATGCCATTTGAAACCATTGCATTAGATTTCATCACTAAATTACCCGAGTTGCAGGGCTATGACTCTATTCTCACCATCACGGATCATGACTGTACCAAAGCATCTATTTTTATTCCATGCAATGAAGAAATCAATGCTGAAGAAACTGCTACACTATACCTCAAACATGTCTTCAATCAACATGGACTACCTACTAAAATTATTAGCGATCAAGATCCCAGATTCGCGTCAAAGTTCACCCAGGAACATTGTAAACAATTGGGGATCACGCAAAATATATCAACTGCTTATCACCCCAGAACCGATGGTCAATCAGAACGAACAAACCAATGGTTGGAACAATACCTACGCTTTTGGGTAAATGAGCGGCAAGATAATTGGTCTCTCTATCTTCTGCTGGCGGAATTCACGCACAACAATTGGCCCAATGAGGCAACAGGGCAGTCTCTGTTCTTCCTTCTGATGGGACATCACCCGCAGACTGATTGGAAATCCACCCCAAGTCCAATTCCACAGGTGGCATTACGCCTAGATCAACTCAAACAGGCATGAGAACATGCACAACAACAAATAATCAAGGCACAGAAGTCACGGGTGAAACACAAAGATACACCCAAGTTCAAGGAAGGAGACCTAGTATGGCTAGAAGGAAGACACCTGAGGACTCATCAGCCAAGCGCCAAGCTTGCACCTAAACGACATGGTCCCTTTAAAGTCGCTCAGGTGATGTCTTCAGTTAATTATAGATTGGAACTTCCCACACAGTGGAGCATTCATAACGTGTTTCATATCGATCTTCTCACCCCCTATTGAGAAACTTCCTTTCATGGACCAAATTTCTCAAGACCACCCCCTGAATTAATCGATGGGGAAGAAGAATACAAAGTCGAGAAGATTCTAGATCAACAGCATGTCAGCAGAGGACGGCACAAACAATATCTTGTCAAATGGATGGGGTACCCTGACTCGGAGAATCAGTGGGTCAACGCCACTGATGTCCATGCTCCAGCCGTTCTAGCTGAGTTTCAACAAATTAAATCTCCGATCGCATCACATATAAAGACCCTTCGTTCCAGTGAAGATGCCCATCAGTTCTTCATCCAAACTTCCATGTCTAACATTTCTTCTCTTGACAATGTCATTGCCTCCTCGTTCATTGTCGACAATGAACCCACTGCTGCCGAAGTCACCGCTGCCTTCCATCTCATTACTCCCAGTGATGAACTCCCCGAAGCCTCTGATGTACTCAGATATGACACTGGTGGATTGGAAGATCACTCATCGGGAGTGGAAACAGGAACAACTCCTGATCACCAGGAACTCCTTGTTCCACAAACACTTATCAAGGTGCCAAGTTGTAGCGTTATCACCAAACGCTTGTTCGACTTGAACTGATCTGTGACGTGATACTCGAGTATATGGATGAATCTTGACTGACACGGGCAACTTAGCTAAGTTGCACAGCCACTAGGTCGCTTAGTAGACACTAGGGTATCCCGAGGGATAAGCTTCAATCGAATGATTGGAATGACGCGAATGGAAGAGGAAGAAGACGACAGTGATGATTCAAGAAGACCAAGCTGGAGAGTCTTGGTCTTCACTACACGACTTATATACAGTTACACGCTGGCTTTAAAGCGCAGCTTGGAATACTGAACCCTAGTACACCTATCCTAGTAATGAGTCACTATCTATCCTGAAACACCGGCGAACCCAAATGCCAGCGACGCATAAGTGTCCATGACTAATAAGGGCTTACTATCGTAGTCATAACCGAGTAGTAAGCGTCCCGAACTCCGAGAACTCGTAATGATGATGATTATCAGTCCGCGACATGTCAAACCGTGACATTACCCCTTTTTCAGGTAGAACGTCCTCGTTCAAACACCCAGGGAATAATGGTCGCACCTCGACAAATCGAAACCTCCTGATCCATGATCCGCTGTAGTCCATTAGCCTCTTCCAGCCGACGCGTACACTTCCTGACTTCGTTACCGACTACATACTGCTCATTTTCTAGAGCAGTAATGCGTTCCGCCAGTTCGGAGTACCGACTGGTGACAGCCCGGTATCGAAGGACCTCCGCCCATAACGACCGATCAGGGATCTGCCCCATGGCCAAGTCGACCCCTTGGTGATCACCAAAATCCTGTCGCAAGTACCGCAATTGGTCATGCGTATACTGGCGGTCGTTATCCACGTTATCGAAATCAGGAGCGGCGTGGACTTCACCTTGTTGGATCTCCCCTCCCTTTTTCATACATCCGTATACAATGGGGTTGTTGCCAGGCATCACATGGATGTACTTAGCAACCGTGATATGGCCGTTCTCAGTCATACGGAAGTTGATGAATCTAGGGGGAATATTTAGTTCGAATCCGTCAGGGGCGTCAGCCTTGTCTCAAGCGCGTTGTTGATCGGCTGGAACTCCGCCTCCTCGGTAGTCAGGGAAACAAGGGCTTTCTTTTGGTGCTCCCACACCAGCTCTTCTTCCTCGCCTCGCCCTCCTCGGCACAAGTGGTATCCCTTCATTCTGGGATTCCGATACTTGGCGGGGATCTTGGTTTTCTTTGTCCGATTCAGGCTCCCGAGCTCGGAGGGTGGCACGGATGTGAATACCCCAGGACGTCGTGGGGTCCATGATGACGTTGGTAGGAGGGTCGACGTTGATATATCGAGGCGTTGGCGGTGGAGGGACTTTGACGGGGTCGTTGTTACATGTACAATTGTAGATGAGTTGTCCGCAATCGTAGTGGATGTGGGAGTCGTCGGCGTCAGAATGGCCTGGACATGACAGGGCGGTTTGCTTACAACTTCCACAAACTCTGACCACGTTACTGAGGTCGGAGCTGCTTGGAATCTTGATAAGCGTTTGTGGAACAACGATATTCTCGACTCGAGTAGGAGCTTCCTCCTCCAGCTCCGATTGGTCTTCCTCCAATCCTCCAGTATCGTGTCCGCATACATCAGGGGTCTCGGGGATGACGTCCCCGGGTTCGATGCATCGAAAGGCAGCGGCGACCTCGGCATAAGTGGGTTGAGTAACAGTGGGAAGATGGTAAGATGTTTGTGAAGTGATGGAGGCAGCAGTGGGGGAAGTAGTCATTGTTCGACGAAGGAAGAACTGATGTGCTTCATCCAGTGAATGGCCTGTCTTTATACGTGAGGGAATAGAATTCAACGTCCGTTTGAACTCAGCTAAGGCGTCAGGGGCATGTACGTCAGTGGCGTTGACCCACTGTGACTCCGAGTCTGGGTACCCCTTCCATTTGATAAGGAATTGTTTGCGCCTTGTTCTGCCGAATTGCCGTTGGTCTAGAATCTTCTCAATTTCGTATTCCTCTTCGCCATCGATTAATTCAGGGGGAGGTCTTGGGAAATTTGGTCCGTGAAAGGAAGTCTCTCGATAGGGGGTGAGAAGATCGATGTGAAACACGTCATGAATGCTCCACTTGGTGGGTAATTCCAATCGATAGTTAACAGGAGACATCACCTGGATGATCTGGAAAGGTCCATGTCGTTTGGGCGCAAGCTTGGCGCTTGGCTGATGCGTCCTCAGGTGACGTCCTTCTAGCCATACACGATCTCCGATTTGGAATTTGGGCATATCTTTATGTGATACCCATGACTTCTGGGCTTTGATAATTTGTTTTTGAGCATGTTCTCGTGCCTGTTTGAACTGATCAAGGCGCAACGCCACTTGCGGCATAGGACTGGGCGTCGAGTTCCAATCAGCACGAGGATTATGCCCCATCAATAGGAAGAATGGAGACTGCCCTGTGGCTTCGTTAGGCCAATTGTTATGCGTGAACTCTGCTATTGGAAGATAAAGATTCCAATTGTCTTGTCGTTCATTTACCCAAAAGCGGAGATATTGTTCGAGCCATTGGTTAGTTCGTTCTGATTGTCCGTCTGTACAGGGTGGTATGCGGTGGAGATGTTTTGTTTTATCCCCATTGTTTGCATAGTTCTCTTGTGAATTTGGACGCAAATCTGGGATCTCTGTCGCTAATGATTTTGTTTGGTAATCCATACCGCATGAACACATGCTTGATGTACAACGCTGCTGTTTCTTCTGCTTGATCTCTTCATTGCAAGGAATGAACACAGATGCTTTGGTACAGTCATGATCAGTGACGGTAAGGATCGAATCGTAACCCTGTGCGACAGGTAGTTTAGTGATGAAATCGAGAGCGATAGTCTCGAAGGGCATAGCTTCCGGTTTCGGGTATATGGGTTGTAGTGAAGCCCTAATAGGGCGATTATTGATTTTGTGTCGTTGGCATTCCGCACAGCCTCTAACGTATGCCAATACGTCTTGTCGGATTGTTGGCCACCAATAGTATCGTTCTACTATTTTGCCAGTTTTGCTTATCCCTGGATGACCATGTACTGGGGTGTCGTGATGAGCGGTGATAATTGATTTTCGCTCTTCACTTCCCTTGGTAATCACTCTCCTGCCTTCTTTATACCATACCCCATTGATCCTTTTCAATTTGTGTGGATCTACCCAAGGTTTGATAACGTCTTCGTCTTGTTCATCTTCGTGGTTGGTTGACCTCATTTCTTCTACCGTGATCGTTGCAAATGACTGATTAGGCATTCCTGTACGGTGAGCGTTGTTGGTTCGTATGAATATTTTATCAGGTAACACCGTGACATTTTCATTGTCTTGTTCCCCGTGATCGTAGTCGGGTCGTCTTGACAATGCGTCTGCTCGTCCATTTGCAGTCCCCTTTATGTGGTGAATCTCGAGATCATATTCCGACAATTCAAGTACTTCCCTCGCAACCCGTCGACTGATCTTTTGTGGTTCTCTCCAATACCGCAAATTCATGTGATCTGAGAATACTTTGATTTTATGGGGTGATCCCGCTAGTAGAGGCCTCCAGTGCCGTAACGCTTTGACTATTGCTAATAGTTCAAGGTCGTAGATGTCATAATTTCGTTCTGCTGTATTGAGGGTTGCGGAGTAATAGCCTATAGGATGTCTTTTGCCATCAGTTTTCTTTTGGAGTAACACCGCTCCCACCGCGAAACCTGAAGCATCTACTTCCAATTCGAATTGATCTTTCAATACCGGATGTGCCAACACAGGTTCGCTTGTAACCCGTCTCTTCAATACTTCAAATGCTTGTTGTTCCGTTGAGCCCCATTGCCATTCCGTTGTTTTCTTCGTGAGATTGTTTAGTGGTTTGGCAATTGACGCAAATCCTTTTATGAATAGACGGTAAAAATTGCAAAAACCCAAAAAAGATCGTACGTCCTTCACTTTGGTTGGCGTTGGCCAATTTTTAATGCCCGCGATCTTTACAGGGTCCATACGTGTTACCCCTTTTTCAAGGATTACCCCCAGGTAATCAAGGGATGTCGAATGGAAGGTGCACTTCTCCGGTTTGAAAAATAGGTCGTACTTCGCAGCTATCTTCAGCACATCCCGAACTGCATTGACATGGTCAGCAATATTTGTTCGGGTGGCGATACCGATGTCGTCCATATAAACCCGAATGGTGGTCCCTTTTTCGTCGTGTTTTGCAATCGTGTCCCGATATATGTGATTCATCATGGATTGGAATGTAGCGGGGGAATTGGTTAGTCCGAAGAACATCACCGTGGGTTCGAAAAGTCCATATGGCGTTTTAAACGCCGCTTTATGTTCATCGCCTGCTTTGATACGAATGTTGTTGTATCCCCATCGTACGTCGAGTTTGGTGTATATATGTGCACCGCTAAGGTCTTTGATGAGGGTTTGAATCAACGGCAATGGGTAGTTGTTGCGGATTGTGAATTCGTTAATCGCCGATAATCCTGTACTGGGCGTAGTTTTCCATCCTTCTTTTTGACGAAAAAGAACGGAGAGGCGTACTGCGATTTAGAGGGTCGGATGTACCCTTTGTTGAGTTGTTCCGTGATAAAATCACGTAATGGTTTGTCCTCCAATTGAGAGAGTTCATATATAGAACAGTTGATGTGATCTGGGGCATTGCTTTTGAGTTCGATAGCATGATCCCATTCCCGTGCAGGGGGGAATCGGTGGGATTCTTCTTCGCTAAAAACTCTTTTGAAGTCGTCATACTCGTCCGGTATTTGGATCTTTTCTTTGGGTCCTGGGCTATGGCGAGATCAGTGGCGGCTCCTTTGATAGAGCTATGCTCCCCTAATGTTGCGACAATATTGTCTTTTGCGACATCCGAAAGTAGACGAGCTACTATGTTGACGTTGACCTTGGGATGGCATGATTTGATTACGATTGGTAACACATTTTCATCAATTGTGCCATGTTTCCAACTGAATTTTGGTTCAAAAGTGCTGAGCCATGGATATCCAAGGAGGAGATCTTCTTTTCCGATGTCCGCTAAGAGGAATCTCATTTTCCTGACAATTCCTTTTGTCAATATTTGTAAATCGACAAAATGGGTGACTGATCCCTTTTTGTTTAGTGTGTCATCGATATTGAATAACTGTTTTGGGTTTGGCAATAAGCCGCACCCAATCCCATCCGTTTCACAAATCGTGGATTTATGAAATTGTCGGTTGCTCCAGAGTCTACTAATGTTTTTATGTCGGCCTTGTTGCTGCTGGTTCGGATCGATACTGGAATTCGCATAGAACGGAAGCGAGTTATGTATACAGCATTACAACGTAGAGCCCTCACCCAGGCCGTCGGGTTTAGGCGTCCCCAAAATCCTTTTCCCATCAACTC